>CM034157.1:42666437-42741563 GCA_019776745.2 Taxus chinensis | reverse complement strand
CTTTACCCTGAATCACCCCCTTCACATTCTGTGGGGAATCCTACAACACCAGTGAGTCCCCCAATTCCTGTGGAGACAATGACTTTGCCAGTTTCTGGATGCCTAT
Organism: Taxus chinensis; assembly: GCA_019776745.2. Lineage (NCBI taxonomy): Eukaryota > Viridiplantae > Streptophyta > Pinopsida > Cupressales > Taxaceae > Taxus > Taxus chinensis. The sequence continues at coordinate 42,741,457 of CM034157.1, read as the reverse complement.
TCTAGCGTTGTACAATACTATTTGTTCCCAGTACCCCTGACCGACGCCGATGGTCCCTCCTTGTTGGTATGCCTAGTAGTATAAGCTGCTCGTTTTAGCTCCCACTCCACCTGATATACCGCCTTGCTTCCTGCATCTCCTAGCCCCATCTCCCAATCTGACAGCTTCAGAGGTTCCATACGACTCAGATTGGCTTTTCTTTGGTCTAATCTGGACGCCCACATATCATTACCACCGACTGCCCCTACCTCATCTCTCTTGGGGCAGACTACTCATTCATGACTTGCTCTCTCCACCTATCCACGCGGCTTTCCTTCTCAAGCTCCGCCTACCTTCTCATCCCATACACGTATCCAGTAACTCAACCCTTATATGGGACATCCCTATTCTATCTCCTCAACATAATCATCCTCCATACCTTATCACACCTTAACTCCACCATTGTCCAGTGGAGGCCCTTGGCCCAATTGCCTCCGTTGCCTAACCGCATCATCATCTACATCCAACCACAGATTCATCAAACAAATAAAAAGATGGAACAAAATGCACAATCTAGAGGCTTATGTTTCGGGAAAGTCGTAGCACCTTGACATAGGCTAGAAAGTTTGTCGAGAGCCCTTCACCTTCTGTCCCCTTATTCATATCCTCCTCAGATGGGAGTTTCTGAAATTTACTCGTTTTAAAATAAAGAGGATGTCCTCAACAGGCACTTGGTGATTCATTTAAGACATGCTTGCTTATTTGATTTCCATGCTATGCCTTGCTACTCACGCACCATTGTCCCATGTCCTTATCAGACCCACCTTGTGAGTGGTACAGTGCTTTAACCCAGCACTCAATCTTCTCTTTAACCACTAGCCCAATCTTTCTTGGATCACTTCTCCATTACCATTGCTCAGAAAGTATCCATCACCCGACCTTTATGGCCATCCGAAATTCGAAGACAAATCTATCGCAGATTTCGTGGACGATGGCGTGGCCTTATCAACCAACTTACATCTGCCTTGCCTCAGGCTGAACTTATCAAACTTTTCACATGGGGCATGTGCTAAGCACATTTCTCCTACTCTTCAAATTCAAACTTTCCGCACATTTGATGAGGCCTTTACCATGGCTCGGAAACTAGAAATTCGAGCCTTAGAAGAAGAGAAATTGCGGTTGCGCAACAAAAACCCTAATTTCCGAACTCTTGATTCTACCAATAAACCAAATACCACCACTCCTCACGCGTCCACTTCTTCTAAATCAAAAGGAGCTATCCACGCGGTGATGGTTAAATCTCAAACATCGTCTAATACCCCACCAAAAACCACCTATAAGTACAAAGTCGAGCCCATCAACTACACTCCCTTGGGAGAAACATATGGTGTGATACTGGAAAAATTTCTCAAAGCAGGAGCCATTACATTACCTCCTGTTAAACCTCATTCCGGGTTTGATTCCAATCGCACCATACCTTCCTGGTACAAAGAAAATGACTTCTGTAACTTCCACCGCGTGAAGGGACACAGTCATGAGAACTGCAAGATGTTGAAAAACATAGTGCAGGAAATGGTTGACGCAGGGGATATAACCCTCGATAATCCTAATGCCCCTGCCAACCGAAATTTGAAAATCTTCAACAAACCATTCCCGAATCACTCTTCCAACAGTAACACAAACCTAGGATATCTTAGCCGAAAGAGAGTGTTCATGAGATCCATGCAGTCTTTGATACCCAGCCCAAAGCCTCTATCGAGAAAATTTTGAATCAAGCCTCTTCACTAACACAGGAGCCCGAACCTCCTTTACCACCATCGAACCAAAGCGAAATCATTCCTTTACCCATAAGGGAGTTAACTACCCAGACTCCTCTTCCCATCGATGAGTCTACTTATACCACATCCCTACAAGACTGCGAACGGATGTTATCTAATCTATCTATTTCCCAGACTTCCCCTTCTACCACTCTTGTTGCACAAGAGGAAGGTACGCCACTCCTTTTGACATCCTTAGACGAGAAATCTCTTGCACCGACATCACAAAATTCTTTAACCATGACGGATCCTCTCGAACATGCCCTCTTACCTATTAGTTCTTCATCGCCTAAATCTTTTCAACAACCGGTTGACCTCTTAACATCTATTGATATAGTGCCTCATCTACTCACTGTATCACACCCACAGTGGACTGGAATCACAACCCACCTTTCTTCCGTACCAAATTTACAATTCAAACCTGAAGACTGTCATTCTCCAGAGGATAGACAAATCCTATGGGAACGTTTGAGTACGCCATATTCTACTCAAATGCAAATGACCGATCCTGAGAACTCCACCATATACCCGAAGTGTTTACAGAAGCTTAAAATGCCCATGTTCTCACCTTCACCCCCCTCACCTCTACCAAATGCCTCGTCCACTTCTATTAACTTAGCCAAATCTTCCCCTACGCTTGGGACCTTACCCATACCCAGTCTAACACACCCGCCTAAGCGACTAGATTTGTCCAAGAATAAAGCCGCCCCGCCACCTAGGAGACACACTCAACCCGTGCCTCTATCACAATCAAAACCATCATCGTCATACCTACCTTCCATATTAGGACCTCATCCTTCCACCTTGCACCAATATATCATACCTCCTGCGTTTTCTTCAAAACGATCTACGCCTTCTGCACCCATACAGGGATCAAAGGGTATATCAACATTATCACCCCACGTATCCTGTCCACCCATCAACCCTAAACAAACTCCATCATCAAAGGATTTATTTTCTGTCACTCCCCTTTCTCCGTGGTTGTTTCCCGCTACCATGTCATCTGTAGCCTCATCATCTAACCAGTCGAACGTAGCTCCTGCGCCAAAGAAACCATGTTTAGTGAAAAACACATATCAACACCCCTCGGTTAAACCACCACCCATACGAACTAACCACGCCCAAACATTACCAAAACCCGCGCAATCAATACCCTCATCCTCTTCTGATTTTGACCCACTCAAAGGATCTTACGCCAAAATCCTTGCTATGTTAGTAGATAATGCGACCATTTCCCTACCCCCACTTAGACCTTATGACCCGTCTAAACCTCGACCTATAGGTTATGATGAGTCTAAGATCTGCGCTTATCACCGCACACCAGGACATGATGTGGAGGGATGCAAAGCTTTAAAAACCATCCTTCGTCAGTCACCTCTCCCAGATAGAAAGGTTAAGAAAGACAACTTACGAAGGGAGAGACCTTTAGCTTCAATTCCCTCTCCTATACCATCTATCCCCGCCTCACCACGATCTATCATTATTACAACCCCACCTCTTGAAGACCATAATTTATCCCAACCATCTTCCTCATCTCAGGTTTACGAGATTAATATGATTAGTGTTGCTACTCGAGCGCAGAAAAACAACGAGAAAGCGAAAGAAAGCACACCTGCGTCCTCTCTTTCTCCGTCTAGCATCCCGATTGCACCACCACCCAAAGTGGTTATTCGTGGACCCGCTTACCCCGTCTCTAATGGAGTTTCCCATCGAGCCATGATCAAACAGCTTCACCAATCACCCGTCAAAATGACACTATATGATCTCATTCAGACTTCTGAATCTCATCGACAAGCTCTTGTTGAAATTCTTCAGGGGATCGAGGTCTTACCTAATGAAACCCTGCCTGTTGCCTCCATTCTAACACCCAATCACGTTGCCTCTCTCACCAAACAACCCACCGCCCCAACCACTTCTGTCTCTGTACCACAAGCTGCTGCAGTCAGTTTCTCTGAAGATGAAATTGTCGATTTTGGTACAGAAGATCCTGACCCTGCCCTGTTCATCTCAGCTTACGTCCGGGACATTCGTGTACGTCGTGTTATGATTGACGGGGGTGCTAGCCTAAACATCATCTCTTCAAAAGCTTTTCAACAAATGAATATCCCTTCTAGCTACATGTGTGCCAACCCCATCATGTTGCGGTCATTCAATGACGCTATTACCTCTACCTTAGGCACCGTGATCCTCAACATTCGGGTAGGACCACGTACTTTACCCGAACTCTTCTATGTCCTTGAGGGAGAGTTCCAATATAATATATTGCTGGGTCGTCCTTGGATCCGGGCCATGGGATGCGTTCCCTCAACCTTACATAGATGCATAAAATTTGAGTACGAGGGGAAGTCCTACACCGTAAAAGCTGATCCTCCCCCCTTTAAAACCTGCAATATGTTATACCGCCCAAATGATGTGCTGGTACCAATCAAGACACCCGTTCATTCAACCCAACCATCTTCTTCAACTATGCCTCAACCATGTACCTCAATCACACCTACGCCTTCAACTGATGAAACCACCGTCGCAAAAACCACTTCCCTTCCCGCAGCTAACATCCCAACCGCAGACCCCTTAGTAGATGTTTTTCAGCGCCTTACGCTGGGGGAGTATCGCCTATATAATGTTAGTTCTTTCCATACCCCACAGGAGTACGGACAGGTACATGCCCATCCTAACTATGACCGTCATGTGGGGGAAGTAATCTCCTACGGACCACCTCACTGCCGCACTAACCTAACGTATGGGGGTGTCGACGCATCTTCCGTTGCCCCTGAGCCTCCTCTTGGTGTGGTTCCTTTCCAGTCCGATTTTCAATACCTTACCAATCGTCGCTTTGCCCTCACCTTCTTGACTCGCTGTGCTTGGAAAGGCTTTGGTTTTGGTCTTTATGAACAAGGCCGACATACGCTCATCCCCATCACCACACGCAAACATAATGATCGCAGTGGTCTCGGTTTTCCTGAAACACCTACACAGGAGACACCTCGTGTCAGTTGTATTCTGGAAGAAGACGACGTCACCCCTACCAAACCATCATCACCCACTTTGCCATCATCACCCACAGAATCTATAGACCCTGAATCTATCCCTCCTAACTTTTTTTTTTCATAAATGCTATCTTCATAGGTCCTCTCACTTATCAACGCGATAATGAGGACCCATCTTCTCTTCCCCTTCTGTATCCAGACATGATCGAAGAGGATTCGCCTTTGATTAATGTTGTTGAGTGTCAGGATGACGACTCCATCCTCACTTACCTTGGCGCGGATGATTCTTATATTCAACGAGCCTTACCATCTGAAACCCAAACCATGCTGAACGAATCTACAATAGAAATCAACATCCACACGGAGGAGGATCCTCACATTGTGAAGATCAGACAATCCCTTAACGCATCAGAACAAGTCACCTTTACTACTTTCCTCCGTGCTCGCAACCAAGCTTTCGCTTGGTCCTACGCTGACATGCCAGGAATTGATCCTGACATTGCTGTCCATAACATTACACTGAAACCTGATTCCAATCCAATTAAACAGAAATTGAGAAAAATGCATCCACGCATTGCCCTCTTGGTCAAAGAGGAGCTCCAACGACTCCTTTCTGTTTCCTTCATCTTGCCTATTGACTATCCTCAATGGATTTCTAACATCGTACCTGTCACTAAAGCGACGGGGGGACTTCGGATATGCACGGATTTCCGGGATCTTAACCTCGCTTGCCCTAAGGATGACTTCCCCCTACCTAGTATTGATCAACTTGTTGATCTCACTGCGGGTCATGAAATGCTTTCTCTCATGGATGGCTTTTCAGGATACAACCAAATTTTGGTTGCCCCTGCCGATCAACACAAAACTGCCTTCATAACTCCTTGGGGAACCTTCTGTTACCGTGTAATGCCATTTGGCCTTAAGAATGCTGGTGCGACCTATCAGCGGGCTATGACCTACATTTTTCATGACATTATGCACACTATCCTTGAAGATTACGTCGATGATCTTCTTGGCAAGTCTAAACATCGCAGTGAACATCTCGATGTTTTAACCATTATTTTTGATCGCCTGTTACAATATTCTGTCCGTCTTCAACCAAAGAAATGTGTCTTTGGTGTCCTTTCGGGAAAGCTTCTTGGTTTTATCGTCTCTTTGCGTGGCATCGAGGTCGATCCATCTAAAGTCAAAGCTATCATAGAAATGCCCCCACCTACCAATCTCAAACAATTGCGTAGTTTACAAGGTAAGCTCCAATCTATCCGACGTTTCATCTCCCAACTCTCGGATCGATGTCAACCTTTCCATCACCTCCTTAAGAAGGACATTGATTTTCAATGGAGTGAAGAGTGCCACCAAGCCTTTGAAGCTCTCAAAACTTATCTCTTGCAGCCACCCGTGCTTATCCCACCTCAAGACGACCGCCCTTTCTACCTTTACCTTTCCGCCACTGACCACGCTGTAGGGGCCATGCTTGCACATCGTGACTCTGAAAATCGAGAACAAGCCGTTTATTATATAAGTCGTACTTTGGTGGATTATGAGACTAGGTATACACATGTAGAAAAGTTGTGCCTAGCCCTATCATTCGTGGCTACCAAGCTCCGACACTACCTTCTGAATCACAAAACTTTCGTCATCACCAACACAGACCCCATCCATTACATGTATGCCAAACCTCATCTAAACCAACGCATCGCCCGATGGCTCATGCTCCTCGCCGACCTTGACCTTGAGTTCGTCCACCAGAAATCAATCAAAGGACAAACCATCGCAGACCAACTTGCGGAAGCCCCTTTACCTGGGGAACAATTTACCAATTTTATATTCCCCGACGAACTCATCGCCACTCTTTCACTCGAGGAAGAGTCGTATCAAATGACCCTCTTCTTCGATGGATCTAAATGCCAACGCGGTGGAGGAGCTGGCGTTGTTCTCGTTCCTCTTGACGCCGAGCCTATGCCTCTTTCATTCCGACTCGATTTCCCTTGCACTAATAATACAGCGGAATACGAGGCCCTTGTTCTGGGTCTCCAGGTTGCGCTGCACTTAGGTATCAAATCTATCAATATTTTTGGCGACTCTCAATTGGTAGTCAATCAAGTTATGGGCATCTACCAATGCAAAAATGAGGAACTTCAAAAATACAAACACTACGTGGATTCACTTCTAGCCTTATTTACTCACTATTCTATCCAAACCATTCCACGCTCTACTAACAAATTTGCGGATACTATGGCTTGCTTAGCCTCGCAAATTCCAGCCTCATCAACTGACTCTGACATTTTTGTCTTGGTCCAACAACTCTTTGCCCCATCTTATTCAGCCCCGGTTGTTTGTACGATAAATACTGTGTCTGCTAACTCGCAGGATACCTGGTATCACCAATTCCATGACTACCTTACAACCTCTGTTCTCCCTTCTGACCTTACTAGTACTGGTAAACGTGCTTTTCTTAAACGCGTTTCTCGTTATGTAGTTATGGGGGGACTCCTTTATAAACGTGGCTTTGATGGCATCCTCCTTCGATGTCTCACCGGTGCGGAGATCACCCATACCATCCAACAAGTCCATGACGGTATTTGTGGTGGACATTTTAGTGGCCTTGCCGTGGCCAAACGAATCCTTCGCCTCGGTTATTATTGGCCTACTCTCAATAACGACTGCTACGAATATGTTAAGCGTTGTGTTATGTGTCAACAACATGCCAACCTTCAACATACTCCTAGCCACCCGCTCCAGGTCGCTCGAGATCTTTGGCCCTTCTCACAATGGGGTTTAGACCTTATTGGTGAGATTCACCCGTCCTCTTCACAACGTCACCGATGGATTATCACAGCAACCGAATATTACACAAAATGGGTGGAGGCTATTCCACTCATTTCAACTAAAAAGGAAAAAATTGTCGAATTCATTAACCATCACATTATCTGTCGTTTTGGTATTCCTCATCGCCTAATAACAGATAATGGTAAATCTTTTAAAAACAAGTTGTTACAAGACCTTTGTGACAACTTTGGTATCAAACTTAGTTTCTCATCGCCTTACTATCCGCAGGCCAATGGTCAGGCTGAATCTTCTAATAAAACCCTAACCAAAATCCTCATGAAAGTTGTCAATGAATCCGGAAGAAATTGGCACGATCACATTCCCTTTGCCCTTTGGGCTTATCGTACTAGCATTCGTACCTCTACTAATGCCACACCTTTTTCTTTGGTATATGGTACCGAGGCTGTTTTGCCTCTCGAAATACAAATACCCTCCCTTAGAATATCTCTTCAGGATATTCTCACCAACGATGATTTCCGCCAAGAGCGGTTAGCCCAATTGGAGCTTCTTGACGAACGTCGTCTTACAGCTCTTGATCACCTTCAAATCTATCAAAAACGCATCAAACGTGCTTATGATAAGCGACTTCATGAGCGTACCTTTAAGGTTGGTGATCTTGTCCTCAAAGAGAATCAACATGTCACCAAACTAGAAAAGAGCAAACGTGGAAAATTTGCTCCCAATTGGATTGGGCCTTACATAATCACTCACACCTATGGATCAGGCGCTTATCGTTTAGCTTCGCTTAATGGTAAGCCTGAGCCTGAACCCCTTAATGCCTTGCATCTTCGACCATTCTACTGTTGAATTTAGTGTTATATCACTTCTTATCTACCTGCCGCTCGTCCCTTGAGCTCACATACCACCACATGCACTTCGTTTCCTACACCTCATAATAAAAATCAAGCTCACATAGTTTGATTCTCACCTCACCTAAACGATGCCTTCCCCTTTTTAGTCTAGTCCATGACTTCAAAGTTTTAAAATAAGCCGTATTCTTATGGGATTTTCTTGAGTCAAACTTCCTACCAAACTAGATGCTTCACGCCAAAAGAACATCTAGCTATCTAAATTATATATAGACTGTTCCCTCGAAGGACAGCTATATGCCAAATTATTGCTGCTATTATATATAGACTGCTCCCCCGAAGGACAGCTATGCACTAAAATCATATCTGCTACTATAAATAGACTGCTCCCTCGAAGGACAGCTATACACAGTCAGCCTTTATCAGAAGCTTCTCGCATTGATCAGCTTCGTGAAGACCTCAAGAATAGCACAATCAATATCCCTTGTAGACTTCCCGCATCGATCAGTCTATATTCAGTAAAATAAAAGCCTCATTCAAAAAGAACTTTTTGGGTCATGGACTTGTCTATTTAGGGTAGGTTCTCTTTCGTCAGAACACTCACTTTGTAATAAATTCTCTGTACCTCAGCTATATCATCCACCTCACCTCACCATTTGTTTCAACTCAAGGGACGTAACGTACACCCGATATATTGTGATCATACAACTCTTTTCACCTATGGACTTCTCGTCTATGCACGGTACCTAGGGCTTCAAGCTCGTTCTACGTTTGGTGGTTTGTTTAGCTCTTTTCACCTACGGAGCACTCTTTCCGCTTTGCCTCGCATCTAGGATTGTGTGTTGATCTTAATCAGGACATGGTTCCCTACCACTTGGGTAGGCTAACTTTCGCTTCCCTTATACCTTTTACAACATCACCAATTCATTTCCGACACCAACAACCTTACCTTACCAATATTAATATCAATATTCTTACCAATCAACCAATTGCCTAAACCATACCAAATTGCCTGAATTCGCCTCTCCCTGATCCTAAGGGAGAACTACATCGGTCTGAGGCCCCTCCTTGCTTTGTGCAATGGGCTATGTAGGCAGCACTTCGGAGACATGGGGTCTCCCAAGGTTAGCTCGACCATCCCCTACCATAACCTATCATGTGTGGTAAATATAAATATTTTTGTGTATTTCTATTTAATCACATTCCTCTTTATCCTTTTTCAAAACACAAAAAGTCAAAACGAAAACATTCTTATTATTATAACTCAAATCAACATACATATCTCAGTTTTATTTAGATGTTAAACAAATACATCTTCTCTATCATCGACACGCAGGTCGGTACTCTTATTTATTCTTATACCTTGCTAACATTTATTTAGACCCTCACGCCTCATCCCGAACTAGGTGATGATCGTGATCGTCGACCCCTCTCGCCAGGCCTCTCTGTCCTCAATGGTACCACGGCTATTGGTACCGCCCACTGATCTGCCAATCTCTCCTGTAACATATGAATACGCCCTCTCGCATGGAGGACTCCAGCCTCTAGTCTCTCCGCCCGTGACTCCGCAACCACTAACGATCCTCTTGTCTCATTCACCTGCGTTTGGAGCTGCTGAACCAAACGCTGCAGACGATCCCTCTCTGCTGTAATCACCGCTATGTCAGGACGATCACGTACACCTCGCAGTTCTGCTACCCACCATAATCTATAGGCCTCTGTCGTTCCTGCATCCATTACCCTGCGATCGGCTGCTACCTCTTCAGGCCCTTCTGGAGGTGTTGGCTGGGGAGGTGAGAATACTGCCTCTGCATCGATCCTCATATAGGGTCTATAAGCCTGGGGTATATCCTGCACAAATCCAAATTGTCGCCGCACGCGATCTAGAGGAATCCTCTCATACTCACCTGGCCTGTGCCCTGCGATCCACCTCAATCGCTCTACACCCCTCAACTCCTCAGCTATATTCTCTGTTACCATATAGTTCCGTAAGGCCGCCAACAGATATCCGCAATCGTCACTCTCTCCCATACCTGCCTATAATACTCAAAGTCATCCGTCACGGCCTGGGATCTTGCCTCTTGTTCTGTCTGGACCCATCGTCTGAATCCCAACCTCTGTACTCCGGTTTCTCCTGACTGGATGGATCGGCCTACTGGTCGCACACAAACAATGTGCTCATAGGCCCAACAGTGTAATAAGTATGAACAATCCAGTGTCATTCTGTGATTTCGCCTACAAGCCCATAAACCCCTGTATAGCTCCGCCAAATATGCAGGTGCCCATGCAAACGTCACGTTCCTTTCTATCATCTCCCAAATAACACACATCAATGCCTTTGGAAATCTTCCCCCTTCTGCCCTCGGTAATGCATAATACCCTACCGCTATCATTAATATTACTGCTAACCTTGTCTCCTCAGGATGTGCTGCATACATTATCCCATACGTAAATGACAAACCTCGCTGTGTTAAATCTCGTGCGTATGGACCAAATACTGCTGTTATCGCTCCCCGTGCCGCGCTAGGTAATGCCTGATATACTGGTTTTCCTGTAATTGGGAGTCTCAAAATACGGAACACATCTTCCAATGTTACTGTCATTTCCCCTGTTGGCAGATAGAAGGTATTTGTCTCAGGATTCCATCTCTCAATCAACGCCTGTAACATAGCATGGTTACGTGCGATTCGTGAATAATAGCGGATTCCACTTAACCCCAAACGATTTATCAATGTCCATTCAGCTGGCGTTACATCCGCTCGGATTCGTGACAACAGCGCTGGTACACTATCATTCATCCTCAACCCTGCCTCTGCCTGCATACATCCAAATAACAAAAAAACCATTCAATTCCTCCAATCCCCCCGGGTTTTTTCTCAAATTCTGGAAATTCCTACAGCAACCGGTATCGTTTACAGCTAACCGGTACCGGTTGAGTAACCGATACCGGTTATCCCTAACCGATATCGGTCCTTGCCTAAAACAACCACCTACAACAATAAATTACTCGTTTATTCCTCTCTGTATACACAGACATACTTGAAACCCTTGATTACCTACCATGTAACACTCACCCCATTTATAACCCTTGTTATCATCTTTTCTTTCTCATATCTACCCACATACTCTCCCCCATCTTATTCACAAAACATGCAGTAGTCAAATCACAAACAAAACGTTACCTCTTGGGTTGCAGTAGCTTGAGGTGGCCCTTGTCTTCCCTCTTGTCCCTGCCTGCTGGATGTTTCTCCTCGTCCTGCCATTATCACCACCTTTTTCAAACCTGCCTTTCTGTCTTCTGAATCTCAGATCACAATCACTTTCCCTGTCTCTTTACTCCTAATCACTCAAATCTCTCATGCAAATACCTGTCTCAGTCGTCAAAAAGCGTCGCGTTCGCGTATTTAACTCTTGCATGGCTCTAAAAATAAGAACTTAAGTTGCCACCCTAGCTTTTCTATTTTTAGAAAAGCTCATAACTAAATAACCGGTATCGGTCATGTAACCGATATCGGTCTACAGCTACCGACATCGGTTCGCTAACCGATATCGGTTATAGACCTATCTTTTTACAACATGGTTCTTTTTCTTCATTTTCTACCTAATTTTTTGTCGCGCCCGCCCTTTTTCCTGCATAACAACACCATTATCCATATTTCTCCATCCACCACACATATCATTACAATGTCCATAACATCATCTATTTTACAAAAACAAACAAACCATCAACTAAGTCACATCTACACAAAACCAAAAACTCATCATTTGGATCCAACTCATCAGATACATATATAACAATGTCACAAAACCAGCCCAAAACATGCAACATTTCATCATTATAACACATCATCCATATATCAACATGTCAAATAAACTCATCATACATTCTATACCACAAACCATCGACGAAATACTTAAACACATTTTTGAACACTGCATGTGGATCAAAACATCATCTCTATATATATATATACAAATTTTCAAATATACAATGTGCCCTGCATCGGGGCCTCTGTGATCTCATCATACAACTAAGCCGGCACGCAGGCCGCAATAACTATCCAAAATCTCGACTCGGCTCGCAGGCCGGTCCCTCATATCAAAAATATACTCGGCTCGTAGGCCGGTATCAAATATACAACCCGTACTCGACTCGCAGGCCGGTATATAATGAATAAATGAATCCATACATGAATAAATGACGGCACGCAGGCCTCTATCAACATAACCGGTTCGAAGACCGGTGCCCATATCCAATATACAAAAATACAAAAACAATGCAGGGATCCCTCAGCTCTCCCCACCGCCCTCGGCACCTCTCCCTGCTGGTCCCTGTGGCGCCTCTCGCCTCCTGCCTGTAACAGACACGCCGGCTGTGGCTGCACCTCCCTGCGATCTCTGACTACACGAGGTCTCCGCTCGGTGTGCCGCATATGGCTGATACTCAGCTCCGGTACTATCAAGAACATCCTGATAGTACCGGGCCTCCGCTCTCGCCTCCATGTATCTATCCCGTGCCACCGTCGGTACTGGGGCTGGTCCCCGGACTCCTACTGCCAGTACCCCCTGTGCCTATGCTGGTGGTGCCTGTGGCTGTGCCGTTGCTGGCGGTGGTATCTGTACCTGTGCCTGGGGCTGTGGCTATGCTGCTGCTGGTACTGTTGCCTGTACCTGTACCTGCACCTGTGGCTGTGCTACTGTAATGCTATGTACCTGTACCTGCACCTATGGCTGTGCTGCTGGTGGTGGTGCTGCCTGTGCCTGTACCTGAGCCTGGGCTAGCTGCCCCTGTAAGACCCCTATCTGTGCCTGCGCAGCAGCAAGCTGCCCCTGTAATAACTGCACCTGGCCCCTGAGCTGATCTCTCTCTGCCGTCACTGCTGCCAAGTCTGGCTGTGCGGGCTGTGCTACCCTCGCCGCTCTCTGACCAGCCCACCAAACCCTGTATGCTCCCGTGCACCCAGCATCATCTACGCCATCATCTGCTGGCCTCTCTGCAACCCAATCTGGATCCAAGGGTTGTGGTGCAGGTAGTGGGGCCTCTACATCATCCCTCCTGTACTGAGGGAAGGGAGGTGGCTCGTCCTGTCGCAGCCCCATCTGCCTGCGTACCCTCTCTAGGGGTATCCTCTCGTACTCTCCCGGCCTCCGTCCTGCTATCCAGAAAGTGTACTGGATCCAGCGTAACTGTACTCGGCCTCCTCTGTGCGGGTGATGACCTCTGTAAGGTCTCCATATGATGTCTACCGCTGTCAGGCCCTCTAATAAATGTCTATAATACACCACATCTCGCCCTGCAAGAACTGCTCGTGGCTGCCCCACGACCCCCAACCACCTCTGAAAGCCATATCTGTATATGACCTATGGCCCTGGCTGCTGGGGTAACCCTACTGGCCTGATGCATATGATGTGCTCATATGCCCAACAATGTAGCAAAAATGTCGAACAGATACCGAATCGCCTCATCCGGCGATAACCCCAGAGCTCTCTGTATAGCTGCACCAGATACACTGGTGCCCACGCATAGCAAGTATGCTCCTCAATCATCTCAAGCAACACCCCCATCAACACCCGTGGAAAGCGGCCTCCCTCTGAGTCTGGGAGGGTGAAGTAGGTGATCCCAATCATCATCAACACAGCCAGCCATGTCTCTTGTCGATGCGCACGGTACATGTCACCATACCCAATGCTCGCGCTGTGATAGGTAAGTAGCGCGGCTGCATCTCCAAAAACCTATAATATGCTGTCCATGGCAGTCTCTGAATCTACCTGGAAGACTGCCTCTCCCTCGATAGGTAGTCGAAGGATGCGATACACATCCTCCAACGTGATAGTCATCTCCCCAGTCGGGAGATGGAACACATTGGTCGCCGGATCCCATCTCTCGATGAGGGCGACCATCAGGCTGTGATCTCTCTCTATCACTCTGTACCTCTGGACTCCACCGAGTCCCACCTCGCGCATGATCGCCCAGTGAGCTGCAGACACATGTGGTCTCATCTGCACCAACAGCGGGGGCATCCTATCCCGCATCGTCAACTGCTGACGTGCCTGCAAAACCAACCCACATCCTTAGACCTACTCTTTATCACAACATCTACTTTACCCTCTAAACCCCCTTTTATCCCCCCGACCACACCCCAACTCTCTACCACCCCCCTCTAGCAACCTACCTTCAACCACCCAACCCAAAACCCCACCTAACCCCAAACCATAATCCCATACCTACCCAAAACTCAACCCACCCAAACCACTACCCGACCCAAAGCCCAAAATCCACCCAAACCCAAACCCACCCCACCCAAAGCCCAAAATCTACCCCAAACCCAACCCCACCCCACACCAACCCAAACCCCTACCCAAATCCCAAAATCTACCCAAACCCAACCCAACCCACCCCAACCAAACTCCACCCCAACCAAACCCCAAACCCCACCCAACACCCCACCCCACCCAACACCCAAACCCACCCAACCCAACCCATACCCATACAAACCCAAAACCGACGCCAGCTGACATACGACTGACGCCGGTCCAGCCCAACACACCCTGTCCACACAATTTGACTGACCGATGCCGGTCGTTTAGCAACCGTGTCCACACATCGGTCGCTGTAATTGCCAGGAGCCGAACCCCCGCGCCCCCCCCCCCCCGGCCCCCCCCCCCCCCCCGCCCATATTTTTTCCATTTTTATACTTATCTACCCACCCAAACACCATAAAAAACCTACCCACCCCAGCCGACTTGCCCTATTTTACCCCTCTATCCTCTTCGTTTTTCAAATTACGTCAATTTACTCATTATTTCCTAAAAAATGTAAATTCCTACCCAAACCCCCAATTTCGCTTAATACCATTCAAATGCACAAATAAAGAGTTCTGAGCCTACCCGTACGACAACATGTCTTCGTGGTGGGATGGGTGGTGGTGGTCCAGCTGGTCCAGCCCCTCCTGCTCCTCCTGCCTGTGCCATGGCTCCAATTCTACTCTGCTGGGTCCCCGACCAATCAACTGCTTGCCTCCTCCTCACTCGGGCCCGCAAACAACTCACTCCTCCAGCAAAATAGCTCCACCTCACTCAATAAACCTCCAATCTCAACTCTCCACGTCAGACAAGTCAATTTGGTTTTCAAAATAACAAAGTGACAATGACAAGCCGTATTTTTCTTTTTATAGGTTTTTCGCCCTTAACCGATATCGGTTTCATTTTGCCCTAATGAACCGGTATCGGTCCCTTAACCGATATCGGTCATGTAGAATCGACATCGGGTTTTTCTGCCAACTTTCCCCCAATTTTTTTTGCCCTTATTTACCATTTGCCCCTTTTTTTAACCACATATCACCTATATCCACCTTTGCTGAACACCATTTGTTTACCTATTCGGCCCGACCCAAGGCCTCGCCCTACCTATTCGGCCCGACCCAAGGCCTCAACCTACCTATTCGGCCCGACCCAAGGCCTCAACCTACCTATTTGGCCCGACCCAAGGCCTCGCCCTACCTATTCGGCCCCACCCCAAGGCCTCACCTACCCATTCGGCCCGACCCAAGGCCTCAACCTACCCATTCGGCCCAACCCAAGGCCTCAACCTACCCATTTGGCCCGACCCAAGGCCTCACCCTACCCATCCGGCCCGACCCAAGGCCTCACCCTAACCATCCGGCCCGACCCAAGGCTATAACCTAGCAACTTGGCCCGACCCATGGCTGTATCACTTCAATACCATACCCACAGTCAACGTTTTATTTTATCCATCCATCCTGTACCTTTTGTTCCATCGAGCTCACCTGTTCGTGTTTTAGCATGATTAGGGTCCTTGACTTGATCTGTCGACCAACTTTGCCTAGACCTAGACCATGACGTTTATCTCAACCAAACCAACCATTTGGTACTGCCGAACACGCCTAAACGTTCCTGTACCTTACCTGTTATATACCCTGGAGCTACTTCCTATGCCTTGGATACCAGGATTATATCACCCTTGTTTGGATAAACTATCGACCTTTTCCTATGCACTGCTGGTTTGCTCGTCAAATCATGTACCCTAGTCGTACTATTGCATTTTACCATGCGTCTGCTTCCTTGGACCTACCCCACCATCTTACCATCCCATCTACCCCATTTACCCTTTATCAACCCTATCCTTGATTTCCCGTTCACTCAATCTGTGATAGATTTGAGGGGGATTACCTATACCCTTAACAGGGGAAACCACTTCATATTATTGTCCGTGCAGCTTTACAAAACAAGCTACACGACAATAAGGGGCTAATGTAGACACCAAATTTGTGTCTTACGACCCCTTGTGACCCGCATCTCATCTCGCAACTTAACCTCATCACCTAAACCTTACACAATTATTTATTAATTACCTTGTAATTGATAAATCCACATCACCTTACCTGCCACCCTCATTTTGCCACCTCATCATGACCTAGCCCTAACCCTAAACTAACCTAATTAAGACTTATGGCTTGGTCTAGACTCACATCCATAACTAATGCCTCCTTACTCACACCCAAAACCGACCTTCTAGCCACTTGACCAAGCCCGCAACTGATCTCTCGGGAGAAAAGCAGGGAAGGTGGGTTATTTTACTAAAAATAGCCTACTTTTTCCTTACCGATGCCGGTTCCTACTCGACCGCCGTCCGTTACGCAACCACCATCGCTTCCCTGTAAATGGGCTCCCCAAACCAAAAAAAAAAGATCATAATTTCATTTTGGGGATCAAGTCGAATGATTTTTGAATCAACAGAGATCATTGGGAGTGAGAAACGGAGTCCAGATCTTCACTTGACCGAGCAGAGACGAGTGGAAAATACCAGAAGTGTTTACAGCAAAGGAGATCAGCTTGCATCTTCGTCAAAACCAGTAAGTCACATCTTGCATGTCCTCTGTTATAACATTTCTTATGCCTTTTGAATTACAGTCCTCATAAATCCATCCCTGAATCCACTACCCAGCATGCACATTACCTCTAACTATCATTCATCTACCTCTCATCACCTTATTTCCTAATACCACCTATATACCAGCCTTACAAACAACACAACTACCCCATAAAGCAACTAACCTATAGATCCTAGAACCCACCGGTATCGGTTATCAGTAACCGGCATCGATTATCAGTAACCGGCATCGGTTCCTCCGATCAAAACCAGAAAACCAGCCTTTCCCCTACCCAGTTCAACGAAGCAACTTAATTGATATTTTACAGTCTTTTGTGTTAATTCATATTAGCAGGGAAACTGACCACCTTCGAAAGGAAGTTTTATATTTCCTGGGCCCAAGGCAGTTTCCTCATTTATTGTCTAATCAAAATCTTGTGGTCTTGTGTTCTTATTTGCAGGTAGTCCTTCCAAGACAAAAAGGAGTTCTTCGCAATCATCCTGATCTTTCTCTACGGTACGCACACACCATCTCGACATTCTACAGGTATTCCTCCTAGCCCCTAACCTTATCTATTTCTAAAAGGAACGAATCATTCCGAGTGAAACATATAGTTTTATATGTTCATTAAGATTTAATATACTTGTTTATTGTGGAAATCTTGCCTCTTATACAAACTGATGTTTCTGATGTCCCCATGAAAAAATTACAAGATGCCATAAGCTTAAAAGTAGTAGGTCCCATCCCATAATAACTCTGGCAGTGCTCCTATAGTAGCCTGTAGCCACTGGCTGGGAAATGATAAGAGAGAGTCATGACATTCAACAAACAATGTGGCATCATGAAGAATATGGAGCTAAGCATATGAAGCTGGAGCGAGTTAACCAAGTGGAAGCATTGTTCACATGTCTAAAAAGTATTCGGGTGATTTATCTCAACCATAGTAAGCTTTATGCCTACCCATAGCATCTTCCAGAACTACCTGTAACAATAGAGCAGTATGCACCTCTAGCTTCCCATAGTCAAAGAGAACTTATCTAGCTCAAACCATGGCATAAGACAAAAAGTGCCAGCTATCCTAACGGATCATATGTAATATTATGGTTATTTTGTTAAGTAGTTTTTTAATTAGTTCCTATCATGTAAATAAGACATGAATTAGTGGTCTTCACTTAACAAATATGAAATTGAACAACTATAATCTATTCAAGTGGTTTTTGATCATATTCCTAGTATAGAATAAGTTAGTGATCTATCTATATATATCCAAAGATAAAGGACAGAGGATATATAGATTTGAGGAATGAAGTGATAGCATGTGAGAAAGACATAATTGTGAAAGTGTGAAGATAGAATATATTAATGTGATTTTTGATCTTGAATTCATTGTAATCTCTGTTTGTTGTAGCAATCTTTGAATTGCTATAGCTCAATAGATTAATTGTTTATCTTCTTGAGCAGTTCTGTGAGTTTCTAGGGTAGGATCAGAACTCACTTCTGCACGAGGAAGGGCCCCCTCAGAAGGAATTGCAAGGAATATCATATTCCTCCATTTCCTATTTATGTTGTGTGGATTGATTATTAGTTATTCATTTTATTTCTCAAAGTTCATGAGTACATAATGTGTTGAGTTTTAGATCTACAGATCAGCAACTTCCATAGTTTACTTTCCAATTTTCATAAGCATTACTTTCTACTCTTTGAAAAATTCCTAGCCTATAGAGACTTCACCCCAAAGTACTGTAGCATATATTTTGCAGGCCCTTTGAAAATTTTACATGCCTGGGTTGACATTTAATGAATAGTAGGGTATGAGACCTAATATCATTGGGTGATTATTCTGCACATCATTTTGGTGTTGTTGCCAGAGAAGGTGTCCAGACAGTACTATAGAAGTGATTCCATTTCCCACTTTCATCCAATTCATGATTTCATTTCCCACTTTCTAGAATAACCATTCATGCTTTCTAGAATAGCCGTCCTATTTTCTTAGATTTGATTTTCTTCTTATTATTTCAAAAGCTTTCTAGGAGCTAGAATTCCTGCTTTCTAGGATAAAATTGTCATTGCCACATTTCTCAATTTCTGTAAATAGTATTAAGAACCAACCCCTCATATGGTTGAAAAAAAAAAGAGAAAAAAAACAGGAAAAAGCAAGAGAGAGAGGTAGAAAATTTATGCATAGAGAACGAGACTCGTTTGGAAGATTTTTTCCAAAGCAGAAACAAATTACGCAGCAGAGAAGCCACTTATCTCCCAAGACAAAGAGTGTACTTCTACACAAATAAGAAGAGTGGCAGAGGAACTATAACACATTCAAGAAGAAGAAAAAGAAGTAGAGAAGACCTTGGTCATGATAGTGAAAGAAAGATAAGAGGAGGATTTGTAACGAATCCCACGCTCCACGAGGAGAAAGAACACAAAAATACCTACTCAGTTCAGAAAGTTGTGATACAAATATTGCTGCCCACCGTACAACACCTCAAGTATATGTACATTATCATATCGAGGGGGAAGTTGATCAGGGAATTTGAGGAAATTATTCTGAAATCTCTTGGGATCTGTATAACAAAGAAATACACCATGGATCTAGAATCAGGAAATGAAGTTGAAGGTAGAGAAATTGTCTTCCCCCGCTTTTGAATTTTGAATTGCAGAAACCATAGAAGATACTCCTATGAATAATATCCCACCCTCATCCCTCCCACACTTCAGGGGGATGTCCAATGAGGATCCAGATACATTCTTATTTGAGTATGATGTGTTATGCAGAAGCTACGACTATCGAATGGATGAACAAAAACTCAAGCTCTTTCTAGCCACCCTGAAGGATGCAACATTAAGATGGTTTATGGGACTAGGGGGTAAACACAGTTAGTAGTTGTGACGATATGAAGAAAAAAATTTCTAACCAAATATCAAAGAATATGGAAAAGGCAGAAACTTTAGAAGAAATGATATATTCCGCATGACTCAAGATGAGGATGAATCTTTGGAAGATTACATGGAGAGGTTCACCTTCACTCTATAGAAGCATAAGCAAAATAATCTCAACCTAGACACACTAAAGATAGTATTTCTAAAAGGAATCCAAGATGACTACCTCATGAGTGGAGGAGATGCATCTCAGCTAACCTTCGAAGAGATACAACAACTGGGGAAGAATTATTTGAGATCAATGTTGGGAAAACTTCAGAATAACAAATTATGCCCTACCAACATCAGCCAATGGGATCTCTAAAGCTGATGTAAGTAATCTACTATGGGACATGAAGATGGATATAATCAGCCACATGGCCACACAGCTAGATACACTGCACACTAGATAAAAATCAAGCAAGCAATGGACCAAGGCCTTATAGTTTACTGACCTAGATTGTCGGAAGAAGCAAGCTGATTACAAGTGTCAAGTCATAAAGACAACGGAAGCAAGTATTACATCTGAAGAACCAAATTCTGTAGTGCATTACATGCCATAGGAGGAGATGAAGATCAAGTGTTCTACGTGGCACAAAGGAAACCTTGGCCAGCCAAGGACAAACTATCCAGGTATGGGATTGAATCACCATTTTCACAATCATCATTTTTTAATCTAAAAATGTAAATAACATGCCCAGCTGGAGTAATCCCTATGGATGTCCCCAGCCCCTCCTAACCCACATTGGCCTATACAAACCATATAATCCCAATCAATGGCAGCAATATCCCTCTCTCAACCTTGGCAAAAATCAACTCATGGCAGCCACCACACAATCAATGGTAAAATCATACCAACCCAAGGTCCACAAAAATCTTGTAAACCCATGACAACAACCATGGAGAGGGAAAAAACCTTGGGGAAATTAGCAAGTTGGGTTCCCACAACAACCAAAAACATCCTACAATAATGTCGAATACACAACCAGCAAGACCGGCTCAAATACCTGCTCAACCTATACCAAATCCTACCAATAAGTTGGCTCAACCAACATGTACTGCTGAAATAACATAGTACCCCACTTATACAGTGGACATCAATGAAGTCCACCTACATTTAGGAAGAACTCTACCACCTCCAAGTCTGCCCATAATGAAAAACCCCACAATATCCATTCCATAGTATACACCACCCACAAGAGGATCCTGAACCAGCCAATAAAGAGAATGCAGAAACAATACCACCACCCTTCCCAGAATGCCTAAACCTTAAAACGCAACTCCTCCTGAACCTGAGTTTGATATCCTAGGGTGGCTGAAGAATGTTTGTGTAAAGATCCCTTTATTTCAAGCCATTAAAGATGTCCCCATTTATTCCAAGGTAGGCAGAGATATTTGTGCCTTCGGAAACCTTGGAAGGAAGAAGAAGGATCCTAATACAGTCCATGTCATTGGACAATTGGTGGAAATCATGCTGAGAGGAATGCTACCATAGAAATATGCAGACCTAGGCTGTCTAGTTTTCACTGTTCAGATCAATGGACAACAATTCCATAAGACCTTGATCAATCTGGGAGCTACCATCAATGTCATAACAATGGAAACAATGCATAAATTAGACCTGCAGCATATTCGTCTCACATCTACAATGTTGCAAATGGTAGACAGATCCACAGTACGACCAGAAGGAATCATAGAAAATACTTGTCATATCAGTAGATTCATGGGAGTATACCTATAATTTTATTGTGTTGTAGCCAAAAACAAAACTTGGAGGATATCCTTTGATCTTGGGAAGGCCATGGTTAGCCACAACAGATGCATTAATCAGCTGTAGATCTGGCAACATGTAGATTTCAAATGGGAACATCACCAGGCAACCAACATTTTAGCCCCCCAACTCAGGTATCACAAGATAAATACCAAGCCTGTCTGGATTGAAGAAGAAGAAGAGGACCACCCACTCTTCCATGTCGTTAACAATAGATCATGCATGCACATTGACAGATCTAGAAGAGGATACCATCATCTCCAACATATTGCAAAACAATTATCAGGTAGAACAATCCAATCCTGAAGAATTGCCTTGTATTCATTGTCCTTTTTCTAATCTATGGTCAAAAGAAGAACCAACTGAAAGTGATCAAAGGATCTTCCATCTAGCTACCACCACACAGTTGGAGTCATACCCGGTGTAATCAATCAGCAACATAGAGAAAATGATAGAAGCCAAAAAATCCATAGAAATAATGTTAGGTAAGACACTCCGCATAAATAACAAATTAAGTATGGAAGAAGAAAGAAAATTGACAGCCATATTACATGCAAACAAAGGAGCCTTTGCATGGGACTATGAAGACATGCAAGGCATCATCCCAGAAAAGTGTACACACCACATTTACATAAAAGAAGAATGCAAACCCATACACCAACCACAAAGGCGGATGAACCCAATAGTAAAAGAAATAGTCAAGGCTGAAATACAAGAAACTCTTAGATGCCGGGATTCACTTATCCAATCTATGATGGTCATTGAGTTTCTCCATTAGTCATTATACCCAAGAAAGGAGGTGAGTGGCGTATATGTATAGACTATAGAGAATTGAATGCAGCTACAAGGAAGGACCATTTCCGGCTGCCATTTATTGATGAAGTGCTAGATAAACTTGTAGGAAAGAAATACTTTGCATTCTTAGATGGTTTCAACGGATACAATCAGATCCACATTGCTCCTGAGGATCAAGAGAAGACCACATTTATATGTCCATGGGGTACATTCACATATGTTGTCCTACCATTTGGATTATGCAATGCACCTGTACCACATTTCAGCGAGCAGTCCTTAGCATATTTTTAGATCTCTCACATGACTGTGTAGAGATATATATTCATGACTTCACCGTCTATGGAAGACACATTTGAGGTATGCCTGAATAACTATGGAAAAATTATTAATACGCTGTCAAGAAAATCATCTATCCCTAAGTCATAATAAATTTTTTCATGCTCATGGAGGAAGGGATAGTGCTAGGACACCATGTTTTTGAAAAGGGGATCAGAGTGGACCACAACCAAGATTGCTATCATCAAGGACCTTCGGGTACCGCAAAAAAAAACAGATGTACACAGCTTCTTGGGTCATGCTGGTTACTACCAGAGGTTCATCAACAATTTCAGCAAAATAGCAGCCCCATTGTTCACTTTGCTAAACAAAGATGTTGAGTTTGTATGGACTCCCACCTATAATGAAGCATTCAATCTATTGAAGAAGTTGCTCATATCAACCCCCATATTATGATGGACCAGACTAGAATTTACCTTTTCACATACATACAGATGCCTGCTGATACTTCCCTAGGTGCAGTATTAGGACAGAAAGAAGGCCATCTCAGCTATGCTATCTACTTTGTAAGCAAAAATATGCAAGAAACAAAGCTAAACTACACGGTGACTGGAAAAATAATTCTTGGCAGTTGTATATGCAATCAACAAGTTCAAACATTACATCACAGGCTATCGAAATTTCATACACACAGATCATGCTGGCCATCAGGTACCTCATGAATAAACCATTGGTATCTGGAAGAGTGGTAAGATGGCTTCTCTTATGTTGCAAGAATTTGACATTACTATACTAGATAAACTAGGAAATGAAAACATTGTAGTCCTGACTTCCTTTCAAGATTACAAAAATCAAGAGGATGGCATAGTGGATGACTCATTTCGTCCAGATGAGCACCTCTTCGCCCTCGCTATCTCTACACCATGGTTTGCTGATATAGCAAACTACCTTGTTATAAGAAACTGCCACTGCACTTTTCCTCAAAAGAGAAGTGTGCCTTGATACAGAAAAGTGGTAAGTACTCTTGGATTTCTACTTTTCTCTTCTATACTGGACCTTATTGTTTAATAAGAATATGTCTACAAGAAGATGAAGTAGTTGACATTCTGAAAGCATGCCATGACGAGCCATGTGGAGGACACTTTGCAGCCAAAAGAACAATTGTCAAAATCCTGATTGCAAGATACTACTGGCCTACGTTGCATAATGATGCAAATAGATATACAACCCACTATAATAAATGCCAACATATGGGGAGGCCTATAAGGTCAGATGAGATGCCTTTACAGCCTCATCTAAAACTAGAACCTTTTGACAAATGGGGGCTGGAATTTGTTGGGCCCATAGACCCCAAATCAAACAACAAAGAATACATCCTTGTATGTACAGATTATGTCACCAAATGGGCTGAAGTAAAAGCACTGACACATGCTTGAGATGAGAAAGTAGCAACTTTCTTATACGAAGAGATATTTACAAGATACGATGTACCAAGGGAAATAGTTACAGATCAAGGGCCACAGTTTACTGCTGATCTCATTGCTGACCTAGTGGAAGAATATAGGATAAGACATAAGAATTCCACACCATACCATCCACAGTCCAATGGCTAGGTTGAAGTCACGAATAGAGAATTAGAAAATATCCTGACCAAAACAACTAGTCTATCAAGGAAGGATTGGGAGTCCAGACTCCATGAGGTCGTATGGGCATACAGAATCACATGGAAAACAACTGCTAGCTTCACACCATATGAGCTAGTGTATGGGAAGAAACCAATGCTGCCAATAGAATTTGAACAAAAAACTCTGAGGACTGCAGTAGAGCTGGGAATTGATATTTCCTAAGCACACAAGCAAATATTGATGCAGCTCAATGCTTTGGATGAGTACATACAACAAGTGCTTCAAAACACAGAATTGATACAACAACAGTGAATAGGATGACATGACAGATACATCAAAACTAGGCAGTTCACACATGGAGATTGGGCCCTACTGTTCGATTCAAAATACAAAGATCACAAAGAGAAATTGCAAACAAGATGGCTTCATTGGGCCATATGAGATCAAACATGTCTATGAAAATGGTGCAGTCCAACTACGAACAATTGATATATTAAGATTCAAACTCCTAGTTAACAGTCACAGACTCAAAGTATACAAGAAACCCTTATCAAAGGAGCAATTTTCATAGCAACTATAGTGTTCCATGTAGACAAACCCTCATATTGACCTACCAAGTTCAAAGGAAAAGGAGATTGATGAGGAAGGGAGGGAGGATGATCTCTACCTCCCATGGGAAGAAGATTGAAATACTGTATATGAACCTTCATAAGGCCATAATAAACATCCGGCTACAGGCAGTAGCAGGATTAAAAAAAACCAACAATGAAAACCCTTTTTGGGCGTTATTGGCAGATTCTGGGTAGAAAACCAGCTTGCTCACTGCTCAGAACTTTAGAAAAGGGCCTAAATGGAAAACCAACTCTCTGGCCATTCAGGGGCCAAAAAAATAAATAATGGGAAGAAAAACACCTCAACTAAATCTGCTTTTACCACTTCCAATTGCTGCAAGTAACCTTTCAGTTGTTACGGGAAACCATTCAAAAGAAAAAAGAAGGAGAACCTGTAGTTTTCAAGAAAGATGGGAAGAAAAACTGCGGGTAACCTTCCTATTGTTGCAGGTAACCTTCTATGAGAAACCTTCCAGTTGATGCTGCAGGCTCCAAACTTTCCAAAAGTGCTACGCGTAGAGTTTTGGACAACCATAGGCATATTCAGAACGAGGTAAGGAAAAATCTGGGTCACAAACAATTGCACAAAGTAGAATTCATGTTGCATGTACTCTTTCCCTTCCTGCAAACATTCCTTGGTCGCTATGGGCATAATTTCAGAGTGTTGCAGCAAAGCAGTGCTATGGGTAGTCAAGACAAGGGATGCACAATTCCATGCTAGAACTTGTAGGCATCATATAAAAGAGGAAGGAATGTAAGTTTTAAAAAAAAATCACAAGCATCATGCAAGGAGGTATGACTTTTACAGGTTTTCACATACTGCAAAAGCATAAAGAGAAACAAGGACCTCCAGCTAAGTCCAATAGGAACCTCATGTCTGATATACATAAGCACAAAAATGCATAAACAAATTCCAAGAGAGTAATCATTTTCAGACGATCCTTGCAATCAAATTACTCATTAGAAGAAGTGTTACATGCCAAACCCTTGCACAAATCATATTTTCATAAAAAGGTTTCACGTGGAGAACAAATAGGTGACACTAAGGTAAAAAGGTAATATCTATAAGTAGTAAGTATTTATTTCTTGAAAATACACGTAAAATTTCATATATGCCTTAATCATTTACTCTTTTTCTATCGCCATCATGAGGGGACATTAATAAAGTTCCTTCAGCGATAAATATATGGCACGCGTGAAATGTTTTTTCACTCGGGATGAGTGACAGTTGTCCAGGGGAGGAGGTAGGATTAGACCCCGCTACGGGTAGACTTGATTACCCTCAGCATGAGAACCAAGGAAGTAATGATGCATGCCTCGATTATAGGGGACAATTAAAGACTACCCCTAAGATGTGATAAACATAAAATAGAGAAGGGTGACAAGCAATGCAAAGAGAGAGAGAGAAAAACTTGTCTACAGAAGCTATGGGAGGAAAAATTGTTCGCAGAGAGCCCGCCGATGTCACACCCTTGAGAAATAACCCTCATTGTTGGGATATATTTGAATGGGCTAGATGGAAAAATTACTTCCAGCTGCTAACCAAGTACTCAAATGAGAGAGCAAAGAAATTTGCAAGCACATTCGATGGATAGCAAGCCACAGTAGCTGGCATAACATTTCCAGTAATAGAAGAATTAATTGGGCAAGTGACAGGACTCCCTCAAAATGGAGAAAATTAGGAGGAGAAACCCAATGCACAGCAAATCAGACAACAATTCTTCCAAGGGGAGCAATACAGTCAGACAAAAGGGGGTATTGAGACAAGAAGCCTACCTAAGGCCTGGAGAGAAATTGTTACATTCATCATCAAATACTTCACATGTGAAGGAAGGTATTCCCTAATCTATACAATGCAATTTAAATACTTAAATCATGTAAGGCATGGAGTAGTAATAAATTTCCCAAACCACTTGATGAGTATCCTAAATAAAATGGAAAAATAATATCAGAAAGGGGTGAAGAATGCCTTGTCTCATCACCATTTGATCTGGCTAATCACCAAGCAAGGCCTCCAAAATATCCAGCCCAAGATTGATTTAAACTAGGTAATTGGGAATCCAGACCAGCCACCTGCAGCATCAGAAGAAGAGAAGAGTCAAGAAAAATCTGAAGAAAGAGTGGAAAAAGAAGAAACCCCTGAGAAACAGCCACAACAAGAAAGGAGGACAAAAAGAAAGCATATCATAAGGGTCCCTAGAGAGAGAGAAGAGGAGTCTAGCATACCCATAGCAAGAAATACTAGGAGCTCTGCTGCTATGGGTAGAAGAAGGAGGAGGCTCATCATTTCTATAGAGAAGGAAACCATAGAAGAGGTAGGGAGTAAGAAAATTAGCCCTCAAAAAGAAACAAATGCCTCTCTATCTACAGAATCAAAGGGCTCTGTCTCCAAGAAGATGAAAGGTATAGAGGCAACATCACCTGCTAGAGAGCATAACATGTAGGGAAAGGATGAAGAATCCCCTACACCAATAGTAGAGGAGGCACCTGAAGAAACTGAGGCTACCTAAACACCTAAGAAAAAATAAAAATAAAAGGTAGTAGAAGAAGTTATCCCCAAGAAGGAACAAAAGAGAAAAATAACAGTTGTAAGAAGATCTCATAGGATAAGGAGGAAAAGAACAACACAAACAAATACCATAGAAATCAATGAAGAAACACCTCCAAAGAAGAAAAAGGAAGAAGTATTTATCACAAAAGAAGGTTTTGAGATAGTAAGAGAGATGGACAGTTCAGAAGAAGAGGAGAAGCAAGAACAAATACCTCCTCAAATACCACAGCAGGCAGAAATTGAAGAGGTGAAAAGTGAAGGGAAACAAGAACCTGAATTCCAAACTCTGGAGCAAACAGTGGAGGAAATCAACATTTTGAGAAACATCATAAGAAACCTAGAGGGAACAAGAGGGTTGGATGCCTTGATAGGAGCAGTAGAAGACTTGGAAAATAATTCCATGGAAGAAGAGAAAGAAGAAGAGCCTGCAGAAGAACCTGAACCTAAACCAAAATATGAAGGAAAATACAAAGGAGGAAAGAATGAGTCCTTACTCCAAATGGTCCCATATAAAGCACAGAGACAGCCTACAGTAGAGCCTGAGGTAATACATTTTGACCTCACTTCTGAAAATATTTATTCAGTTGGACCTAAGGATGACCTATATACATTCTTAGAAGAAAATTTTCTTGAGGATTATAATGTTTTTCAAAGGCTAGTACAAAGATTTAAAGGGCATGTTGAAGCAAGACAGCAACATGACACATTGGTGGAGAAGGTGGAAAAATAGGAAGCAGAAATAGAGGGACTCAAGATGAAAGTAGAAAATATGTATGATCTTTCTACTAGAATTTTAGAATGCATACCTCCAGCACGAGTATATGCCCTCTATCTGCAAGAGAAATGGTTACATTTTAGATATGATAAGGTATACAATAACCTTCCCTATGTTTTGGATGACCCCAAAAAATTATTTAACATGTATAGAGTATCTGATCCTGACACTCAGGCATAGCTGAGTGAGTTTTATATTCATAACTTTGTTGTTCCTTCTAATGTCAAGTGGAATCCTAACATGTACCTAGGTGACATACTTCTAGATGCCTTCACATCTTACCTAAAAAATGAGAAGAGAAGGAAAGAAGAGGCAGATGAGTATCTAGAAATGGAAAAACAGTTTTCCTTAATGATAAGGGGAGAAAGTGGTTACCCTGAGGACATTGTGGAAGAATGGGAAAATTTTATATTAGAGGATAGACTGGCTATATGGGTCAGGAAAAGGTGGATAGCTATCTAGAACCAATATTTGATATTCCTGGATAAAGAAGGTAAAATAGCTTATGTATCCTACAAATCAAGATGGGATGAGTGACCCACTATACTGAGAAATAAAGATCCAAACTCACCTGTAAATTTTAAGCAGGCCTTAAAAAGGGTGCATGATTACATAGAACTGGTAAGAATGAAAAAGGAAGAATGGATAGGATTGAGGTTTCATCCTCCCATCTTCTAGTATCCCATTCCAGATTGGAGGGAAATGGTACCTTTGGACAAATAAAAAGAGATAACCTTATGGAATGAGCTTGGGATAAGGGGATGTCTCTATGGATATGGTCATATAGGAAATCAAGACCCCTATGACTACAGAAAATATTGTGCCTTCAAGATGAGCCAGCTTGCTCAGGGACGAGCAAGAAGATAAGTTGGGGGGTGTGATGAGGCCACATATTGGCATGTTTTGGCCTCATCTAAATCCTTTTTGAAGCCTCTTGCACATACAGTTTTGAGACTTTGATCTCCTCTTGATGGTTGATATGAGATAAAGTTATGATTTTGCATATATTTAGTTTTATATGTTCATTAAGATTTAATATACTTATTTACTGTGGTAAATCTTGTCTCTTGTGCAAACTGATGTTTCTGATGTCCCCATGAACAAATTACAAGATGCCATAAGCTTTTGAAGTAGTAGGCCCCAGCCCGTAGCAACTCTGACAGTGCTCCTGCAGTAGCCCGTAGCCACTAGTTATGCTCCTACATTAGCCTGTAGCCACTGGTTATGCTCCTACAGCAGCCCGTAGCCACTGGCTAGGAAATGATAAGAGGGGATCATGGCATTCAACAAACAATGAGGCATCATGAAGAATATGGAGCTGAGCATATGAAGCTGGAGAACAAGTTGACCAAGTGGCAGCATTGATTGGACAAGTCTAAAAAGTCTTCGGGTGATTTATCTCACCCGTAGCAAGCTCCAGGCCTACCCGTAGCATCTTCCAGAACTACCTGCAACAACAGAGCAGTATGCACCTCCAGCTGCCTGTAGCCAAAGAGAACTTGTCCAGCTCACACCGTGGCATAAGACAAAAAGTGCCAGCTATCCTAACGCATCATATGTAATATTATGGTTATTTTGTTAAGTAGTTTTGTAATTAGTTCCTATCATGTAAATAAGACATGAATTAGTTGTCTTCACTTAACAGATATGAAATTAGACAACTATAATATGTTCAAGTGGTTTTTGATCATATTCCTAGTATAGAATAAGTTAGTGATCTATCTATATATATATCCAGAGACAAAGGACAGAGGATATATAGATTTGAGGAATGAAGTGATAGCGTGTGAGAAAGACAGAATTATGAATGTGTGAAGATAGAATATATTAATGTGAGTTGTGCTCTTGAATTCATTGTAATCTCTCTTTGCTGTAATAATATTTAAATTGTTATAGCTCAATAGATGAATTGTTTATCTTCTTGAGTAGTTTTGTGAGTTTTTATGGTAGGATCGGAACTCACTTCTGTATGAGGAAGGGCACCCTCGAAAGGAATTGCAGGAAATATCCTATTCCTCCATTTCCTATTTATGTTGTGTGGATTGATTATTAGTTATTCATTTTATTTCTCAAAGTTCATGAGTGCATAGTGTGTTGAGTTTTAGATCTGCAGATCAGCAACTTCCATAGTTTACTTTCCAATTTGCATAAGCATTACTTTCTACTCTTTGATAAATTCCTAGCCTACAGAGACTTCACTCCAAAGTACTATAGCATATATTTTGTAGACCCTTTGAAAAGCTTACACCCCTGGGTTGACATTTAATGAACAGCAGGGTATGAGACCTAATATCATTGGGTGATTATTCTGCACATCAATGCCTACGGCTCTCCTCCTTTCTGCATATAACAATCTCTCTCCAGAAGCCAAGGGGGTTTCTCTTCTACGCTTGTCAAGATGAGGTACCTCATATTGCTTAGTTTCCACATCTTCCACATGAACCTCAAATCCTTCCCACAACATTTACCTCCATAAATCCATCACTCTTGCAGCTTTATAATGTCTTGCCAACTCCCTATCTTGAGCTTCATTGTACTTGATTTTCCTCTCCTCTGCCTCCATTTCCACTGTAAGGTCTACCATATTTCTGCACGCTAGCTTCCATGCCCCACACCTAGAATAAGTTAAGCTAGCCATAGGTAAGGATTCATTACTCAAAGTAATAACCAGGATTTTGATAGCTAATGGAATATCCCACAAGAATGATCCTCTGAGCTCCCATAAGAACTAAAACTCAACAATCTATGGGAAAGAATACGTAGAAATCACATATTCTAGAGTATAGCTAGTCAACACCCCACTCCACCAATGATCAACATCACGAGTCCAAGTTAGATCAATGTCATGTAGCCTCTGATATTCTTCTTAGGTCCAAACATAAGGCTTATAGTACTAAATTTTCCTTGATGCATATGTTGAGAGCCATTCATATATCTCTACTAGGAAACAACATAAGAATGTCTCATAGAGCTCGTGATATAATTTCTCCTCCACCCATTTGTGTGCATCAAACTCAAGTCCAATGTTGAAACTCTGAGAAAACTCATCCTTCATGCTTTTACGCCAAGTCTTGATGTTGTCCAAGTTCAGTCACTCTATCAGCACGTATCATTCTGGCAACAACTTCAAAAGAGGTCCTAGCAACAGAACCAAAATGTAGTCTCATTTAATTCTATCCTCTAATCTTTCTCTTAATCCTAAGCACGCCAGCCTATCACCCAAGTGTTGGGCACTCACCCGAGGCATGCATGGATGTTGAGCCCCTCCTTTATGTGAGCTTTGCAAGAATGTTCCACCATTAATGGAGGAAATTTTTGTAGAACAAGAACACTATATATTTAATCTAATATAGAATTAGTGAATCTATTTCTAAGAATAAATGTTCCATGAGATAAACATAAGCATCGCAACAACATACTGTAGATTGATCTACACCATGAATAACATGAAAACACAACAGGGTTTAGTCCATAGACATGAATATACAAAACAAAGCTCCTTGTATTGATTAAATCCATTTATAGTAGCCATATTACCTCAAACACGTTCATCTCAGACCATAAGAATCCTAAAATAACATTCCAACCCTAAAAACTACTCTGAATAGGTATCCTAATTATGTTTTCCTATTACAACCCTTTTTCATACCCAAGCGCATACATATATGCCTAGTAACAACATTCTTGCCAGCACTTTGTTACCCTCTCTCATTCTCTTCACACCCCTTATTTTGGACCCCAACACTAATTTAAATATAATCTACATCCACCGCCATAGTCTCACCCATGAGTAGATCACATGTAAAGTGGGAGTTTAGTCTTCCATGATCAATCGAGTGCTTATGTCATCTTGTAAAGGCCTCCACTAACTGTAATGATCCTCCTAGGAATATTCCCTATGTGGAATATTCATTTTCCTGACCTCCAAGGTTCCAGGATGGCACCTTATCCACTCATCTTGCCTACTCGGGTCTTCATGTGTTTTTCATGTGACACCACCTTCGAAAAGATTCTAATTCCCTAAACCTTCTTCTAGTTTCATGTAGTAATCTCTTCTCCCACTTTCCTTTCCATGAGTGGCTTCCTACTCGTTTTCCTTGTGCACACACGCCCTTTGGCCTTGTTACTTAATCAATTTAGGGATTAACACCTTCAGTTTCCCTTTTCTTTGCATAACTTTCTCTTGCACATGAGTTGTTACATCTAGTACATGAGATAGTCTAGAAGGTGGTTTGGGTTGATTTTGCATATTTGGAGCTGCACTTTGATTGCTAACACCTTGCAAAGTGACATCCAGTTGAGAAGCACTTAGATTGGATGACTTTCCTTCTTCTACATTCCTCTTTTTAGACCTCATGTTAGCTGTCATGCCTTAATAAGGAGCTTGATTTATTCAACAAAAATCCTCAACCTTCAAATTCACAAGTGTGGTTTCATTTGGAGGTGCTTCTAGTGC
The DNA here is from genome assembly GCA_019776745.2 of Taxus chinensis. NCBI lineage: Eukaryota > Viridiplantae > Streptophyta > Pinopsida > Cupressales > Taxaceae > Taxus > Taxus chinensis. The sequence goes on along the minus strand of CM034157.1, from coordinate 42,708,369 downwards.
ACTAGCCTGTAGCTAATTTTTTTCTTCAATTTATTCTTGAGATACACCTATTGTTTGAACCATCAAAGCTTGATTCAGAGCACCATTGAAATAGGTTTCCTAATTGTGAGGTTGATTACATAGGAAGCACCATTCATACTCTTGTACCATGTTATTTTGAACTGGGTACCAAGCCTCTGGATGTAGAGGCAATATTGGGATTGTAAGATTAAAATGGTCTACTAGTAGGAGGTTGTCCTTAGTTTTGATTAGCAGCTTAAGCGGGTTGTCTATTTGGTTGATATGGAGGTCTACTACATTGGGCTTGAGGCTGATATGATCTGAAATTTTATGCTTTTCCACCCCTTAATCGTAGCCAATTCATTGCCTAAGTTTTGCAATTGTTTCATGACCTCATGGAGTTCATTTGAGGTGTTAGGAGAAGAAGTAGAAGATTCATTGGAGTTATGAATTTTTGGGGAAGGAATGGGGTCTAATGTAGGTTTTTAACTAGAGCTTAGATTCCCCATTTCTAGATAAAGGGGCATAGGTGGCCTAGGTGTAAGTTTACCATCTTGAATCAAACACTTTTTCAGCTCTAATAGAAATGTTATAAGCTATGGGAAAATTAGTACCTCCCATAGATTGTATCATCATGGCTATATCATAATTTAAACCTTTTAGGAAGTATTAAAAATAACCTTTAGCTATTAATCTCACAGAAATTGGAATCCTATCCCATGTCCTTTGAAATATGAAGTTAAAATTACCAATTTTCCCATTTGGTGCCCTTTTGATCGTAGTTAATTGTTCCAATAGAGATAAGTTATCTACCTTTTCTCTAAACTAGCCACAAAGAGCCATGAACAATTGATCCCAGTTATTAATTGATCTTACTCCATAGAATTCTGAACCATTGTAAAGCCTTAGCCTTTAAAATAATAAGCTAACAATTACACTTCCATATCCATTTCAACAACCTCATGGATAGCACCAAACATTTGCAATGTCTTGAATGTGGTAAATTATAGTTTTGTGGTTTTACCCTAGTGAAGTATGGGATGATTTTTTAATGCTATCCATCGGAATTGGGACTTTGTGCATTGAGAGAAAGTGGGATGCTACCCCTATGAAATTAACAAAATGATTTTTTGGTGACGGTGGTTGTTGATGAGCCATTCTGATTAGTGTCAAAAAACTCTCGTTGATTGGAGAAAATTCCTATTAGGTGGAGGTGATGACAAAACCTTGTTTGGTGGAGATGGAAATCTTTGAACTTGCCTTCCCCTTATTCCTCTTCCTGGAGATAGATACAAATACTTGAAAACACCTTTCTCTCTTGTTCTTGACTGGGTTTGAAGTCTTCTCCTAAACTTGAAAATACGTGGGCTTGCTAAAACCAATGAACTCCATCCCTTAGGAGTTGCCAGATGTTCTACTACAAAGCCTATTAAAGGTTGGAACTTACAAAAAGAGCAAACCAATCTTGTTGCAATGAAATGAATATCATATGTTATGCTAAAAAACCTACAAAATGACTTCTTTGTTGGTCCCACTGAGCGTTTTCTAGAACTATTATCACTGAGTCACAACACCCTCTGATTTCTTAGCATGTGAGTTTGTTAAGGCAAGATTAGTGTGATTTTGTAACATGGGTATCATGCTCTCAAAGTTTTGGGAATTGCTACAGTTGAGAGGGACTCTCTAGAGAAGGATGGTTCCTCTTCCTAAACTAATGCACCAACTAACTCTAGCGAAGGGAATTATGATAACTAATCCTAGCCTATGAATTCTAAGGGACTAAACAGAGAGAAATATCATGAAAATTAAATTAATCTATACTAAAAGAGGTGATACACCAAGAAATGAGTGGTAGGTAAGTCTCCCTAATATGTAGAAATGATAGAAAAGGGGTAGGGATTCTACCCAATATGTAAAAATGATTGAAAATAGAGTACAAAGAGAGTGGAAGTAACTCACCACAGTCCAATAAAAACATTCACAACTACCATTTCCATGGAGGAAAACAACAATAGTAAACCTTGAAAAAGATAAATAAAATAGACACAATACAATTGCTAACTACAATGAAGAGGAAAGGAGAATGTACATAAACACAGAGCAAGAGAAAGAGAAATATCCACAAACTTGCAAGTTTATTGCTTCATTAGTATGCATCCAGTCCATTTATAGAATGTAAGAGGAAGGGCCAAGATAATCATGCAAGATGTTCATTATAAATGGGCCTTATAACACATTGGTGCTCCAAAAAATTTTTTTGGTAGAGTTTTTGTTATAATGAGAAATCCCCCCCTTCAAAATGAGAGGTCACTTACAATTTATAGAAAATGAGGGAGGAGAGAGAGAGAGAGCTTGCAAATCTCAGATTTTCCTTTTCACCCACTTGTACAAGGTACCATAAATGAGTAAAAATCATGATAGGTGGCCTGCAAAATTTACCCCATTCCATGTTATCTTGTAACTTTCAGCAAAAGAAAAATGGCTTCCTTATGCTCATTAAATGCTCCTTTCAACCACTTGGAAATTACCATTGGTTGAAACTGGGCTTGTTTTCTATAATTTTAACCATCAAAATTCCATCAAATAATATAATTTCTTGATTTCTGAGCTGTAGAGGATAAAGCTAAAATTCTAACGAGTTCAATTTTGTACGATTTGGATGAAGAAATGTAAGAATTTATGATCATTTGAGTTTAGGGCAGATCTATTTTGGTCATTTCCAGGCTTATCCTCTCCTTTATGGGTTTGTGTATTAAATTTGGGTAGTTGGAAATGGCCATTTTTCCTTTTCCCTCTTCTATTCATAAAATTTCTTACATGATTTAAAATGACTTGGGAGAGAATTTAAAATGCTTTGGTAGGGCCCATCCATTGATTATCATTTTTTCAATTGGGAAGGGGCTGAAGTGACTTAAAAATTTAAATTGAGGGCCATCTCAATCAGTCTGGCTCTGCCGAGCTGACACCTTTCCATGCATCATCGAGCTCTCTATTTTCATTAGGATCCTTATTGCATGCCTCACCTAACAACCACCTTCAGCATCTACATTGTCATTCCTCATGGCAACTCAGTTTGTTTAACTTGGCGAGGCCTAAGTGACAAGCTCGGTGCAACATGTTGATATGACTCGTCATCACCTTGGTCACCCCGTCAACATTGTCGATGCGAATGGTTCCCTGACATTTCTGGGGATCATGTTTTATCCATGGGGAACAAGTCCTCCACATTACACTTACAGAGCCACATCGGTGACTCCTCTATGTCTTTACTCGAAACTCATCCCCATAGGGTTTTCACTCAAGCTCTAAGTTTCCCGGGCATCCTTGTTGACTCGCACCACACGTCTCATCAACCACTTTGGACCCGATCTCCCCATAAATCTTGTGAACTCTGATGCAGTTCCTCAATCCCTCTAGCCCATATGTAATGTTCTCGGAACTAAATTTACCACTCACAGCTCATGGGTTGTTGACCACCTCATTCCTCTACCGACATCACATGTTGGTCGATATTTAGTGAAGTTGGTCCCACGAGGAACTCACGACCCGAGTCTCCTCTTAGCTCAGCCTTCTTGTTCCCCAAATGTGCGTTGCATCGACCAATGTAGCTCGCAACTGGAACTCCTCCAATGGACTCGCTAATCTTGGATCAATGAGCATTGAGCTCACCAACTTCAAGCCATTTCACCCCACATGCTACCTCTGCAGCCCCACTCATCCCTTTTCAATGGCTGATGCCATAGACTTTGACCATCCATTGTGTCGAGATGTATTCCAAATTGAGCAACAATGAGCTCACTCTTGAGTTCTTGCACCAACTATTTCTATGATACTCTCTAGCCTCGATTCTTGCTTAATGATCTCCACGTAAACTTAGTTGAGATCTCGATTCATTCCTTCTGCATCACTACATCCAAGAAACATTTTATCTTATCAAGGCCCTCATGACTCTTAAGTGAGCTTGGCCTTGTAGCCAAACTACCTCATCCCTCACTCCACCTGCATGAGCCGATGTGATCCCTACCACACCAACCTAAGCATGAGTTCTGACAAGCTCTATGAATAGCTCACCGGTGAGCTTGGTGCTGAGATATGATTCTCATGCACAACTCAACCATTACAACTTAGTTTCCCTTATCATGTCATCCACCATACCATTGATGACCTCAAACCAACTTGCCAACTCAGCTTGGCGAGCTGACTAGGAGCCTAAGGGCCACTTTTTCAAAATTTTCCAAATTGCCTCTCAATTTTTTTGTAAATTTTGGATTCTTCTAGTGCCAGAGAGGCCATGTAAGTGTTCCAAGGCACTCTAAACAAATTCTAAGATTTTTTATATTTCTTACCTGCAAGTGGGCTCTGGTGCTTGCTCTACTCTTTCCAACTGAGCCCTTAAGATTGAAAACCTAGAAGAGGAAAAAAATGAAAATAGCTCAGATCTCAGATCAATCTCATGTTGGGAGGTGAAAATGGATAACATCAATCTCATGTTGGGCCCTAGCAAGTTCACTCATACCTCTAGGAAATAAAATGGCAAGTTGTGATGTAAGGACTTGTGTAGATTCAGGATTAGAATGATAGGTGTAAATTTGCTGTAAATGATGTTAATTAATGGGGAGGTTTGTGGTATTGTGAAGGAGATAGTCATGATGGGAAACTAAATTAGCATCAAGAATCTCCTGGAATTCCACACACCCACGAAGGATGAGAGTAGGCCCAAAAGCATCGATATAGGTTGTAGAAGGGGGTGGTATTTGTCTCAATGGAATGGATTGATGATAAAGAAAGGGATTGGTTTCTACATGAATGTTAGGTTAGATAAATTGAATATGTTGGACAGGGGGAATGGAAACAATGGGTTGAGTAACAATGGAAGAGATGATCAAAGGGGCAGAAGTGAGGATGGAAAGTGTAGAATTTTTGTAGAATGAAGTGTTATTTAAAATAGGAATGTTGTTTAATGACATTTTTTGTTTCATTTTTTTCTTGGGATATTGTAATAATTGGCATGAAATAAACAATAAAAAAACTATGTTGATTATTAATTAAAGAAATCAAGTCACACAACAAAGTTTTGATTATCTTGATTATTAAAGATGTGAAAAGAAATGAAAAATAGGCTTGAAGGGAACCTAAGAAATGGCAATCTATGAATGGTTTCAAGTAGTTTTTGTTGGAGTCCTTGATATACCTGAAGGTATGTGAGGCACGAATATATGATGATGACTACTATGGCACTTGGTATTAGGGCCTACCCCCTCACCTAACAGTCCCGCAGCAATAATGGAGTCTGGTGCTTAGCCAATATACTAGTAGAAAAAAAAGTTGTAACACGATCATAACACTACGATGTCTTTCCTATTGGGTGATTAAATCCCAATATTTCCACCTGGTAGGAGATGTTTCTATGTGTAAATTTGTTTGTGTGTTCGGATGTGTGTGATAGAGTGTATGTAATGAGTTAAACTCCCTAGTAAAATAGATATGAGGGGTTCTTTTTAAATCCAATATTAAAGGTGTATATTCGATGAGGGAATTCAAGCAAAAAATGAAAGTACAATACAAAAGGAGAAACTAAGAAAGAGAGGAATACCTGGAAAATGAATTTCCTTTTTATTTGAATTTTTTATTTTTAAGCAAGCAAGAAAAATCAAATCCAAACAATGCAGTCCAATGCAAGCTTGAAAATCAATGCTCCTACAAGGTTAGTATAAAATGGACCAAATAAGATGAAAATGAAAGGAAAATAACAAGGCTCACCAAAAATAGGGTGGGTCCCATCCGGGCATGCCAGAATGTTGACCAAATTCCCTCGTTCATGTTTCATATTAGTGAACTAGTAGTCTAGTACTAAAGAAAATAAGTAACTCCAAATATGTGAGGGTTTAAGGTACCTCAAGTTGGGATAATGATGAATATGGGCGCAAACGAGAGATCCTTCTTCACAACGAGCTAAATGACCTACAAATCAAGAAAAACTCAACAGAAAATGGATTAGTAAATTGATGGGTGGGTTTCCTAACAAATTTATTCTCGAGAAGTGAAAACTTCCTATAATGGATTTCAACCCACATTTTGATAAAGATAAATAAAATCAAATATTGATAAATTGGATGTATCAGAATCTAAACCAAAACAGAAACTGAAATCCTAGATATAACATCAAAATGCATATTTGATCTAAATGAATGAAAAATAAACCAAACCTAGGTGGGTTGACAGTGACCTGAGGTAGCATAGCATGATCAATGGCGACTAGAGAAGGATGAGGAGAAGATGTAAAAAACAAGCCTGCAAGGCCTCTTTTAGCTAAATCTAAAGTTGATCTGGATCTGATAGTGGATCTGAGATGAAGATGGAACACTACAAAATAGTATGGATCTAGATCTATTTGAAAGGATGCAAGAAAATTATAAAAACTAATTATGAATGTAATAAAGACATATCTGATCAATGGCTATCAGGATGAGTCAGCAATGATTGGGGATTGGTAGAATGGATCTGAGATGACAAAAAGGTAGAATGATAGGATCTAAGGGTTAGGTGACCGTGAAAATAGAAAAGAGATGATTGGGGATTGGAAAGATAGAAAAGGAAAAAAATGGAGGTTGGGTTGATGATGACTAGATAGGGTTAATGGAAGGTGGGACTGATCTAGGTTTGGATTAAAATGGATAGACTAAAACGAGGACCTGTAGATGAGAAATGAAGGGATGAGAATGATTAAGACAGAGAACTCTTGATGACCATTGAACCTACACAAGATCATATGATAATAGTTGAGAATGAAGATCCAAACATGTAATGATAGAAGAATACCTATAATCTCCAATAGTGGGCTCAAGATCTTTAAAGGTGACTTCAACAGAGTGATGATAGTTGCAAGGACACACAAAAAATGAAAGAAAAATTGCAAAAGTTCATAGAGTCTTCATAATTAGATCCTCAGAGAGGGAGGGGTAAGGGAACCTTTATAGGGTTGCAGTTAACTTGGATGGGTCACTACTGATTATGGGGATCCATCCATTTTTTACAGTGGGAATGTGGTGAACTCGAGATAATGAGCACATAAGAAGAAATATTATGGTTTTTAAGTGTTATGACAAATTAGGGTTTCTTAGGATGAGTAAATGGGTAAGTGGAGGGTGGAAACTATTAAATAAAGGCCATGGAAGGGCTAAGTCATTAAATGATTTCCCAAAAAGGATAAAATAGAAGATTTAGGGAGAGGAAATGAATTAAATGAATGTTTAGAATTAGCTAAACATGATTAGGGATAATTAATGGATGGATAATGATGAGAAATAATGATAGGTGGGATAAATTGAATTTGAGAGGGAGAAAAGAAATTTGAAAGGGGAGAGAGGTATGTATGTAGAAAAGGAGATGGAGAGAGAAAGTGGGGTGAAGGGTAGCGATACCTAAAATTGGTGTCTATAATATCAAATGTATGAATTTCTTTAAACCTCTTATAACATTCATGACATGTTTCTAAATGAAATAATATATAATCTTATAACCTTCTAGATTTTGGTTAAAGAAAGTATTGGTTGTTCCAAACCTTCTTCATGTGTCTACACTAGCATGGAGGATATTGTTTATGTGCCTCCAAAGGAATATAACGTGAAATCCTTTGTAAAATTAGGGTTGATGAGAGTTAGGTCCTGTGCAATATTTTTCTTGATAGCTTCAAAGATATTTTTTTCTTCCACAGTCGACTTGAACACCACAAATTTTTTCAACATGGATGTCAGTGACTTAACATGATTTGCAAAATTTTTTATGAACCACCTAAAAAATTTAATCCTTCCCATGAAAATTTGCAATGTCTTTTTGTGACTTGGAAATGATAGAGCCAAAATAGCACTCACCCTTTTTCGATCTATTGTAAGACCTTATTTGGAGACAATGTAGCCTAGGAGATTGTCTTCATGCGCTAGGAAGATGTTTTTATCCCAAATTTACCCCTCCAGGGTTAAATTTGGATAACTTGTCTTTTAAAATGGACTTATCCATTTAAACAAGCATGGGATGTTCAAATGACCATCAAATTAGAATTCCCCAAACCATTAGTCGTTTGCATTTAAAAAGACCATGGGAGGCTCAACCAATTCATTAGCAAGTTATATTTGAAAGGTTGCGTGAAGTCCATTTGGCCATCAATTTCAATGCCAAGCATCAAACAGGAGCCACATGATAGAATATCAATGACCACAGGTGGTAGGAAACGCATTACCATTATAGCCTCAGGGCAAGCAAATGGGACTTGGTGGAGATGTAAAGACCCACGAAATAAGCCAGCATTTCAATAGCATATTTTTGGTCTAGCATAAAGGCTGAATACAAAGTCAAGAAAGGGCAAGCAGGAACAAGTGGTGCAAACAGGAAGGTGCCACATAGGTGGCAGAATATCGACAGTCCAAAGGTAGGAATCATTGGTCACCATTATAATCACAATTAAAAGAAGATATAATTCAGTAGATCTCAAGCCCCAGAGTGAAAATAGACCAAGCTCAATAGGGCAATTTTCGGGTCCAAGAAAGGTTAAGCAGGTCAACAGTCACTACACATGAAAATATTTCTAAAGGGAGATCAAAGATTTTAATTCCATCCCAGATATCAATCATGATACGAAGGTGTAACAAATGAAAGGAAATGCACATGTCATGTGTGGAGATTTCCTATTACCTCATATTTCCCAATGGTTAGAAGGGTTTATAAAGAGACTGATATTGCGAGGGGAGTATATCTTTCTCAGTTGGCTCATGTTTTACAGTTATTAATTAGGATAAAAGAAGATATTGAAAACTACATTGACTCACGTTTCACGGTTGTCACTCAGGGGCTAAGAATAGTCTAAAAAAGTGAGGGTACGTGAAGATTTCTTATTGGTCTGTAAATTACGCAATGACTAGATTGAGATAAAGAAAAAACTGACTTGGGAAATGCATGGATATTATCCATTAGTTATTATTCCTCATAATGGATGCATGGAGGTTTCATAAGGCTCAATCATGTAACCAATGAAAGGCAAACACATGGAAAAGTAAAATCAATGCACACGTAGGTAGAGGAAATCTCTGAGGCCAATCAAATGCCACCACTTATCATGTTCATGTGCTCCATGGCATGCAAATATTCAAATGGCCATAACTTTCTCTCTAGAGCTCCAAATTGGTCTCATTAGAAAGGTATCCTCAAACCCTTCCATTTGGCATCATTTGAATTAGAAATTGATGACATTTTATGGGATAAAAAGAGGAAAAATAGTTGTTCCATTAATGTCACACATTCAAATGGCTCAACCACCTGAATTGATGAAGTATGGGGCTCTTACCTTCTCCTACAAGTAAAAATACATTGGGGAATGGTATTGCAAGGGTTCCCATGTTATTTCTTAGATATTTAACGCATTATTAATGACAGTGGTTGAAGCTTGGAATCATGTTGTAAGGAAAGACACAAGATTTTCATTAATGAAAGATCAAATCTGATCTCTTTCCCTCTCTTCCTCTTCTCTCTCTCTATTCTGATATATATTGTAAAATGATGCTTATTTCAAAGGGAGGATCTTCTAAAATGTAAAGGAACTATGCCAAAATGGTTCCTGAGTAGATCTGAGTCGTCAAACCTTCATTTTTGGGCTTGGAAATGTGTTCTTGTGCCTTCCTCTACAATGTAATGGTCTGTGCATACTTTTATTGCAATAAATCTTGTTTTGTGGTGTTTTCTCAACCATGACTCGTGTTTATCTCAAACATTTCCTCTCCTTTACTTGATGTATCATGTTTTGCATGTATTATCATTTTCAAGTTCATTTTGTTGTGTTTCATGTGAGAATATATGGTGAAATGCAGTTTGGGTCTGTGTCACTCATGTCTGGCCTCTCCCTTCCCCATTTTCTTTCTCCCTTTTCCCTCATTAGAGTGTTCTCACCCTTTTTCTAGTGCTATCACCACATTTTAGCTTAGGATTTCCCTTTCATGCATCTTTCTAACCCTTCTCTCTCTCCCTGGTCCCTTGGAATTGTTAGTTTAGGATTAGTTAGCTACATTTCATTTATTAGGAGTAGTTTTAGCATTAGGATTAGGTAGAGGAACCAACCTTCTCTGGAGGTTGATCTCACTTTGTAAGTCCCAAACTTGTGAGATCATCCCATGTTAACAAAAAGTAGGGGTATGTAATTTACAAATCCTAGGGTGTTACTTTTTTGTGATAACAGTTTTGGCACTCTTAGTGGGACATTGAAAGTTTTATTTTCAAGGTGTGTATCCTTGTCACCTTGGTGCCTTCATTTACATGGGACAAGTTTGAAGTGCTTTCATTTCACCAAGTTTGATGTGTTCTTGGTGAGATTTCAGCCTTTGGAGGCATTTTCAAGCACATCTGGTGACTCCACTGGTCCAAACAACCCATTTTCTCATTCAAATTTCCCTTTCCTCTCACCATTTCCTTTTCTTTCCATCATTTCATTTCTCTTTCCCATGAAGTTATGCAATCATGACTTCATTTCCTCAAAGGAAATCCACATTTTCAGTAGCAGTAGTACCATTCAAATCCACCTCCATCCTTTCAAAATCCATCTTCAAATGTTATAACACACCTCCAAATTAGTTTTATGATGAAAATCAGATATAATGCATTAGATCATGCATGTTCTTATGAGTATGCAGACTTTGGAGGTCATCCTACACCTGAAGAAGATTTTGAAGGTAAGAGTTCAAAGAATGGAGAAGATCTTGCAGGATGTCAAGGAGAAACTACAAATATTGCATGCTAAACAACCTGGTTTTAGGCAACCCTTTCCATGGGGAGGTCTTATACCTAGTTGGTTTAGCCCACAACAAAATCTTGAGGTAATGAGTGAGTCCTTCACTCAAATGGTTGATTTTATTTCATCATTGCAGGAATTAGAGGCTCAATCTAAGGTTGGGGAACCCTGTCAATGAGATGTTCCCACTTACCTTCCTTGTCAGTATCTAATGCCCATCCCTTATCAACCACCCAAGCCCAAGGTTAAAGTCCCTAGCTTCCTCAAGGCTTCTCCTTCCATTCCCTCTCCTCCACAAGAAGATTTTGCACCTTCCCTTCCTTCAAACTTTTCAATTGTCGTTTTGCAAATAAGGGCTAACTCAGTTTGTAGACCCAACCCACTTTCCTCCTCTTGTATTCCCAAACCCATAGAGAATTTTGGGAAGAAACCAAATTAAGCAAAAATCAGTCAAGGAGGGCAACAAGTTGAAGAACCCATTCAGAGAAGAACTTACAAAAAATTTGAAGGATTGGGATTTAAATTTTGAAACCAATCAGATGCCATAACTGGTTAAGCCTTCAACAGAGGTTGGGACATGAAGAACAAAAGGTGGATGGCTGATTTCTTCTTCAAAGAAGAGCAAAAACCGAATACAAGAAGAAGGGTGATGAAAGGAATCTCTATGTTAGTAGTGTGCATGTTGGCACCATCTCTATTCATCAAAGGTTGCTGATTTTCCCATCTTGAAAATCAGAAGAGGAGGAATCAAAGCTTAAATGAAGAGGAGCACAAAAGATGAGACCCATTATAGGGATTAGTTCCTCATAGGTCTTGATAGAAAATTCTGAATTGAAGGTGATTTCTTAGAGACTTGGAAATCATTGGTAGAGAAGCTTCCAATTTGAAAAATTTCTGAATGTAGTATAACCATTGTCCTAGAGGTCTTATCTCAACTTTTCTTTTGAAATATTCAATGATCTTTGGACCAAGAGGAGATCTGATGCTATTTCCATATTTGAGATTCATGCCTTGGAGGAGAAAATAAAATTTAGATAACCTGCCATGGAGGAGAACGTTAAGGAAGAGCTTGCTACCCAAATCAGTCCTCATGAAGAACAAAAGGATGAGTTTGATCTTTCAAAATTCATTATGGATGATGGGGAAAAGGAGGGAAGAAACCATGATGACACCATTGCAAAATCAGAGGTCATCATGGAAGAGACAGAGTTATGTGTAGAAGTAGAAAAAAGTTTAAATCAACTTGCAAACATGCTCAATGATGAGAAGAAAGAAAGTGTCTCCTTGTAGCTCCATTCATGGAGTTGAATTCAAAGAAGATGGGAAAATTACAAGGATCAGAGGACCAAGGTCCTTTCCCAATCAAGTATTTGGCTAGTTTAGAGCCAAATAAGGAGTTGCAAACTGTTCATGCTCATTTTAGAGCATGAGGATGATCATCAATGTACCAAAGGTCAACTTCAACACCTCCAACCAAATGTAGAATAATCAAAGGAGGTATTCATTTTTTTAGCTGATACTTTGAAGAAACATGGAGTGCAAGGCATGCTTTCATTCCCACCATGTGATTTTGTTTCCAAACAGATCACATGGCCACATTTTGTGAGGAAAGGATGTTATTTCTCACAACTTGTTGTAGGTTTTGTTTAGCTTCCTTTGCCTTTGGTTAGAGTAGAGTAGGTAGGTTTGTTTTTGTAAAAGAAGTGCTTGTGCACACTCTGCATGTTTCCACTTGGAACATGTATGATTTTATTTTTGTGCATTGTTTTATATAAATTTTTGGGATTTTTTTAAATGCATCAGTTCATTTTAGGGCCAAGTATCAGTTTTCAGTTGGTGAAGATCCAGATGCCTTTTCCTTAGTTAAAAATGGAGTGGGATTATCAATTGAATAAAACTCCCAAGGTAGAATCAGTTTTATAAGAGTAGACAAGGTAGATCAATTTCAAGCTTTCATGGTGGAATCAGATAGTTAAGAGTTTCAAGTTCATGTAGTTAAGTTCACATATATATGTCATGCGGGCTTCATAACGGGGTCAAATTTCAGAAGTTCAAATCAATTTTTTTTAAGTTTTGGGCTTGAATCCATGCCCAATTGATGCATAAAGGCTAATAATCTAATCTAGTAGGAATATTACCCCTATGAGGTCGCCAAATTGTTATCCCAAATTAACCCCCTATGGTTAATTTGGATAACTCTTTTAAAATAGACTTAGCCATTTAAATAATCCTGAATATGTTTAAACAACCGTCAAATTCCACCTCTCCAAAGCATTGGCCGTTGGCATTTAAAAAACCCGGGAGACTCATCTAATCCATTAGCGGGTTATATTTAAAAGGTTGTGTGATGTTCATTTGGTTCATCAATTTTAAAGCCAAAGCATCAGATAACAGGCCACACGAAAAGTATATTCTAAACGCTCAAGGTAGTCAAAGTATTTTTTGGTTCAGGGTGGTATGGGCTCTCACAGATGTAGAATTCCAAGTCCATGGAATAAGGCATATTTTGGATAATATTTTGGGGTCTGGGTAAACAAAGGTTCAAGGGTCAAGTCAAAGGAATACATGGTGAAGGAAATGAAGGTGGTGCAAAATCAATGGTCCAAAGCAATGGACATGTGTTTCCATTCCAGAAATTCTTCAAGGAATATGGATTTCGCGGACCTCAAGTCCCTGGAATAAACAGAAGTTCAATAAGGGCTTCAGTCCAAGGAAAGTCTGAAAGGTCAACAGGGACATATGTGGCAACATTTTATGGAGCCAACAGTTTTAAGTCTACCCAGATAGAAATTGTGATACAAAGGTGCAACCAATGAAATGAAAAAACAATGCCATACGTGGAGCTTTCCTATTGGCTCATGTTTCACGGTGGTTATTCAAGGAAAATAACAGATTGACATTGTGAGGAGCATGGAGATTTCTCATTGGCTTACATGTTTTCACGTTGAACATACCTCAAGGGATAAAAGAAAGACTTTGAAATTGTGAAGTGTGGAGACACATTGGTCAATACCAGCATAGAGGTAAATATGTGGTTATCAAAATGCCCGACCTTGCAAGCAATGACACTTAGGCAGAAGTAATTTCTCTTAGCTCAGGAAAAGTAAATTAAAAGAGCAATGTGCAAGTTCTTGTGAAAAGGAAAACATGCAACATATTCAAAGGAAATCCATCAAGCCAATCAAAGGTTGCCACTGTCACTTCTCTATGTGCTCCACAACATGTAAATCTTCAAATGGCCATATATTTCGATCCATAGAGCTCCAAATCACACAAAATTTATATCGTTGGAAAGGTCTCCTCGAGCCCTTCATTTTGGACATCATCAAAATTTAGAAATTGATGATGTTTGGTGGAGAAAAAGAGGAAAAATAGTTTTTTCATTAATGCACACATAATTACAAATGGCTCAACCACCTAAATTGATGAAGTATGGGGCTCTTATCTTCTCCTACAAGAAAAAAGACATTAGGTAATGGTTTTGCAAGGGTTTCCATGTTATTTCCTAGAGATTTAATGCATGATTGATGGTGGTTGAAGCTTAGAAGCCATGTTGCAGGGAAAATAGGGATTTTTATTAATAAAAAGATCTAATATGATCTCTTTCCCTCTCTTTTCCCTCTTCTCTCTCTCCATTCTTATATATATTGTAAAATTATGCATTATTATAAAGATGGACATTTCTAAAATGTAAAGGAATTGTGTCAAAATGGTTCCTGAGCAGCTGTGAGCCGTCAAACCTTCATTTTGGGCTTGGCAATGTGTTCTTGTGCCTTCCTCTGCAACTTTAATGGTTTGTGCATAATTTTATTGCAATAAAGTTTATTTTGTGGTGTTTTCTCAACTCTGACTCGTGTTTATCTGCAACCTTTCCTCTCTTTTACTTGATGTATTGTGTTGTGCATGTATTTATCCTTTGCAAGTTCATTTTGTTGTATTTCATGTGAGAATAGATGTGTAAATGAAGTTTGGGTCTATGTCACTTATGTCTGGCCTCTCCCTTCTCCATTTCCTTCTCCCTTATCCCTCATTAGAGTGTACTCACCCTTTTCTAGTGTTATCATCATCTTTTAGCTTAAGATTTCCATTTCCATGCATCTTTCTAAACCCTTCTCTCTCTTCCTGGTCCCTTGGAATTGTTATTTTAGGATTAGTTAGTTTGTATTTAGCATTAGGAGTATTTTAAGTATTAGGATTAGATAGAGGAACCATCCTTCTCTGGAGGTTGATCTCACTGTACAAGTCCCACACTTGTGAGATCATCACATGTTAGCAAAAATTTGAAGAATATGCTCCATAGAAGGCAACAAAAAGTGATCCTTCAAATATGCATTGTTCAAATCTCTAAAATAAAAACGCAGCCAGATTTCTACATTTCTTTTCTGCACTTGTACCAATTGTTAACCCATGTTGAATGTTTGATAGGGAAGATAATATTTTAATCAATAATCTTATTCAGTTCCCTCTTCATGAGCGGGTCAATTCATCGATTTACTGGTCTTTGTTTTTTTCTAATAGGATTAGCCACGAGATCCAATTCAATAGTGTGTTGTCATAAATTAGGATTAAAACCCCATAGATCTTCATATTTACATGCAATTACATAAGAAAACTCTTGAAAATGTTCCACAAAAGTATCTTTTTCTTAGGGAGTGCATACCTTGCCAATCTTGAACAATTTGTCCCTACCAACTGAAATGAGATCATAATCCTCATCTTTGACCATTGTGTTTATCTTATCTTTTCTCGTTTGATAATCTACACTGAAAATGGATTATAAAGTGACGATTCCTTTGGGTAACTTGTTTGACCTTAGTGGTACCATTTGGTCTCCATACTATTGCTTTAACTCATTCTTATTGCTTTAAGATAAATCAGCCTCTTCCTAGAGAAATTTAATGATTTTTTTATCATTCTCAAATAATTTCTAGTTGATTTTATTGTTAGGTACCACCGACCTGACTACCACTTTGACATTTGATTCCTCTTTTCCTCTTTTGACTTCTTCAGTAACATCAAATCTTTCTACTATCGTATCCAATATGTCTACATGTTTGTTTTCTTCCCTTAGTAGCCATAGATAATGAAATATTCAAAATCCTCTACGAGGTCCCATACCTTGTGCTTATAATATCTAACTTAATGACTCTTAGTTTCATTTAGTCCCCTGATCTGATTCACAATTAGCTCATCATCCCTTAAGGTCTGTAGCTATTTAATTTTCTTAATTCTTACCCATTGGAGACCTTGTATGAGAGATTCATACTTTATTGAGTTGTTATAACAACTTAATTGAGATCTAAAAGAATAGTAGTATCTCATACCAATAGGATATAGAATCATTACACCTCCTCATGCTCTTTGTATGCTTCTTTAACCATCAAATAACATTTTCCATAGGCCAATATTGTGTTCATCTTAGGATTTCACAATGTCATGAATAGGAAAATTTTCTTCCTATAAACAATAGATGTCAAGGCCAACTTGTTTGTATGGATTAAAAACATGACACTCAATTCCCCACTCATCAAGTAATGAATCTGGGATACCTTCAATTTGAGTATATGTCTCTTGATTGCTTGAGTGATATTCTTGATAAAAAAATAGTGTAGTTTGTATTAATGGAATTGGGTGTATAAGGTTATATACGGTATGCAGCAATAATTTCAAACCTTATGGTGACCTTGGTACCATAATTGGTTCTCAAGAGCGTGTGTAACCAATATGTGGATAGATATCCTCCATTATTGTTAAAGTAATCTCGTAAGAGGCACAAAGAAAATAATGGGGGTAAATCAATGATGAAAACATCCTCTGGAAATGAGAAGTTGGGGCATGTATGTAGTGAAAGACTTAGATCTCTTATAAGCCTAATGGTCTCAATCAGGGTCACATCCAATTTCACCAGTCCCATAGAGAATGAATCATATTCAATACCAAGTTGATCTTCTATTTTTTTGGCATTGTTGAGTTGTTTACTCCTGAATCTATCATGCAATTGTGCACTAATTGATTACCTATAATAAAATACACATAGAAGGGCATCGGATTTATGAATTTACCTAATTGATTGTCCTTTTAATGAAGGAAATTGGTAAGTAAAACCTTTTCTTTATCCTTAGGTTTTTTATGCGATGTGAGAAGATCAGCCAGGGTGGTTTGTAGAAGATCTCTTTGTCTTGGAATGACCAAAGATTCCCACATTGATGTGCTTACATTATTCTTCTTCATCTGATTCAGGATGTTGAAAGGGGTACTTGAAGGCTTCTATAATAGAGGATCGGTAGTTTCCCTTCTAGTTCATTCAATATGTTGGTTTCCTCTTATTGGAGAGTGTACAACATGCTACAGAATTTCCTTGTCTTGTGGATTCACAACATTTTTTAGTTCTATTTTTTAAGCTTAAAGTTCATTGATTCCGTCAATTGCCTATACTGAGGATATGGAAGGGGTGGAATGTTTTCTTCCACCTGTCTTCATTTTTCTCTAGTGTTTACGGCTACACTTGATGAAGGTTCTTGACCATTCCCTTGTAGTTGATTGATTCCATAGAACTCTTCCATTTGCTGGTTCACAAGTGATGTATCACTTGGCGACATTTCTTGCACAATTTCTTGTTGTGGATTTCTTTCTGCAAGTATGTCTTATGGGAGATAATTGTTTTGTATTGCTAATGCTTAACTAAGGATACCATTGGCACATGTTTCTTGATCCTGAGGAATATTGCAAGGAAAGCACCATTCATAATCTTGCATAATATTATTCTATACTAGGACCAAAGCCTTAGATGAACCAGTCGTGTTTGGGTTGTAGGATTGAAATAGTTTCTCATGAGTGATTTGATTATGTGGGGCCACATAGAATGGCAGTTTGGCTTGTGGATAAGAATGTATTTTGGGTTGGTATGATGTAATAAGGATTGAAGTTTTAATCTTGCTACCTTTTTAGGGATACTAACTTATTTCCAAAATTTTACAATTATTTCATGACCTCCTGTAATTCGCTTGAAGGGCTTGTAGAGGTAGATTATTAATTGGAACTTTGGCTTCTTAGGGATATAATTGGTGTTAGCCTAGGGGTTTGTTAAGCTGCGAGTGTCTCTAGCTCTAAAAATAAGGGCATTGAAAGTCTAAGGGCTAGTTTCCCATCGAAGATAAGACTATTTTCATCCTTAATGGTAATGTTATAAGCCTTTGGTAATGTTCTACCCCCCATGGACTGAATCATGACTGAAATGTCACTATTTAAAGCCTTTAGATAGTACGGAAATGTGTATTGAGGTGCATGCCTTACCACTTGCGGAATGCGGTCCTAAGTCCTTTGAAATCTAATGTTGAAATCAGACATGGGCTCACTAGGTGCTCTTTTGTTTGTCATTAGTTGTTTCACTAAGGATATATGATCTTATTTATCTTCAAAATAGTAGTAGAGGGAATCCCCTAACTTATCCCAAGTAGTGATAGATTCTATCCTTAATTCTATGTACTAGTACAGGGATTTTCCCTTAAAAGAAGTTGTCAATAACCTTGCTACTACGTTGTCTTATGTCACATGATATACTGAGCAGATGATGGCAACATCCTTAATGTGCTCAATAGGGGTTGTAATGTTCTCTCTTGTGAAGAAAGGAACACTCCTCATGGCTGAAATTGGAATGTCATCATAGTGGGATAGAATTAGAGGACTTCCCCCATTAAATGTGACAAAATATTGATTCCTTTTTTGGGTCATGAATGCAATGGGTCTCAAAAACCCTTATAGACAACAAGAAGGGCCTACTAGGAAGAGGAGTGGAGAGGAATCAATTTGGAGGTGATGGGGATATTTGGAATAATCTACCTCTTTTCCTTCTTCTTGGCGATAGATGCAAATAGTTGAAGGGCTCTTGACCTTTTATGGATCCCTCTCATAAGAAATAGACAATTTTTCTACTTGAACCAGTAGATGAGATAATCATAGTCACCAAATGTGTTGAAGAATTATTTGGTTATGATGAATTGAGAGGACTCGTGATTATGTTATATCTAAATCAAATCGATCTAAACTTAGCTTATGGATTCACTTTTCTCATCTATAAATCAATGGTCTTTCCTTCACAAATCATCCACCAAAAGATTGAGAGTTCATGTTGTCATTTTGTGAAAAAAATTTGGTGAATCAAATAATTCATTTCATATCGTTATGCTTCCCACATAATGTCAAATTAAGTATCCTCATGCCCATAAATTGATCCATCATCCATTTGGAGTATGTTGGAGCATCCAAAAATCAACAAAATCTCACAAAGCAAATGGATCCAAAAAAGAGCATCACTAAACCCTACTCTTTCAGTTAGATCTAATCTAAGGTGGCTTTGGGATTTACAATGGAAGGTTTGCATTTGTTTTTGTATTGATTTTCATCTTTTATTGTAATTTCCATGGTCTATTCTAATCATCCTACTTACATAACTTCTTTATGTAATATGTTTGAGTTATTATTTTATTTGAATTGTGGAAATCTAGAAATGTTGTTATCTTTCAAAATGAAGATATTTCTTTGCAATTTTCTAGTAATGATAAAGTGGTTTTTATTCATTTTGAATACTTTCATAACCAGGCCTAGGCTTAGAAGTTTATACTAAAATTTCAATATTTGCAACAATAGTTTGATCACTAGGGGAGGGTTTCTTGTACCATGATTCGGGTTCCTCTGGAAGCTTTGAGATTAAGTCCATCATGGCTGACAGGCATATATAATTGCCCACATAACAGACACTCCTCTCTGATTTATAGTTGTTTCTTTGCATCCCTCTCTCAACAAGTGGGTAAGAGTCTACCACCTCCTATAATTGAGATTGTCAGCTTAGAGTGGAGTTATTGTGGTTTGCTCCCTCACATGAGGAAGCCAACACATTATTAATGGTGCAATGAATTGAGCGACATTTAGGTAATTTTATGGTCATAATATATTTTGAAATGGGAAGGAAAAAAGGGTAGAATACTAGAAGATGATGCTCTTGAATCATCAAGCACATATTAAACAAAGTACGGTGGAGATTCAAAACCTTTGAATTATGCTGCGTGATATAAAGAATTACAAATTTTATTACCTCGTCATTTTTCTAGTTTGTGGATGTCCTTTGAAAATTTACTTCCTTTGTGGACCAAGGAACTTTCTGAATATTAAAGTAACATCATTCAATTTATTTTAATCTTCAGACACACTATCACATTACACCTTAATGTTCGGTATGCATTCCAATGTTTTAGCAATTCACAGTGGCCCTTGGTTCTTCATGTGACCATCGCGGCACTAACTCCAGTTGTGGACTTTATGGACACGATGTGCAAACTGTAATAAATCAATGATATCCAAGGGCCTTCCCAACCCCAGCCCCACTAATAAGAAATGAATGAGAGATCATGCTAAAAATTGTGTCACAAAAAAAACTAGGGTCCCACCAGCAACCGAGGAAAAGGAAGCAGTTTTTTTCGCACGTATATTGATGTTAAACCATGCATATTGGAGCTAATTCATACATACGTGGAGATGTGTAGACATGCATTCCAAATTTTCAACTTCATGCGTAGCTACAGGGGCCCATTTATTTTTTCTCCCTTTTCATGCCTCATTCTAAGTTACAATGAAGGGGGGTGTTGGTGTGAGGAACTTTCCTTGTCATCTTGGGGCACTGTCCACATCACTTGGTGAGTCATTCAACTTATGTGAGATCATAGATATTAGGTTTCTTTAGGAGCTATGAAACTTTTGGTCATAAAATCTATCATAAGCATTAGTGTGCATCAATGTGTAATATAAGAGTTATTATCCATTTCTAGAATGTAACTCCTTTCTCCCTTGTAGAGGTATGATTAGTATTGTATTGGGAGTTACACAACACTCTTATTTGTGTCTTATTTTATGATTTATGCGAATGAGTATACCCTTTTCCTTTGTATGCACATTTCATGGTGGTTGAATGTTTTCTTACTACATAGAACTATATCATGCTACCATTCGAGTGCATCTTAGTTTATGTGTGTACCATCCCGTTTGATCCTCATTCTCACATTCTCTCACAAGCTCTAGGTTTCTAAGGCCTACAACTAAGATAAAGATAGGTGTCCTATTAGGATTATGAAATATATGGAGAAACAACCAAGAGGTGGTTAAAGTGAAGGGGTATAGTAATAATAAGACAATGCAATAAACCAAAGAAAATGGACATCTACTCTATCCTACAAAAATGAATGACCAAAAAAAACCAACATATACATACAAAATAAGAGACTAAATAGGGTTAGAAATGGTTACATGTAGTATGTGTGTGAATATTGATGCATAATTCTCCCCAAATATAGTAACACCAAGAGAGAATCAGTATGGGTGCAAAAGGGGAAAAATCGAAAAGAAGATCTCCAATCCTAACTCACTGTGGTGACCTAAATGCTAAAGAGGAAAACTCCCTAAATCTAAAGTCATCTAACAAGTGTGGAATAGTGCAAGAAAGAGTGAGAAATTTGTATGTAAGAAAGTAGTTGTCAAGTGGTGTCGTGGTTGAAGAAATGTCAAGCATATATACCTGATGTAATTTTCCATTGGCGATGGTGTTGGCTATGGAAAAGTCAAAACAAGTGTAATCTCCCATGGGTGATGACATCATCCAAGGGGGAAACTTTAAGATCAAAAGATGAAAACAAGAGGAATGGAGGCCAACAAATTAGTGGGGATAGAGGACTAAGTTCCAAAGTGATCAGAGGTAAGGATAATGCAAATTAACACGAAGTAGTAGGTAGACATAGCGGTACAAGTATACATAATGATTACAATGCATGTGGTACAAGTATACATAATTATTGTAATGCATGAACAAAGGGAAGAAATAAGGAAGTATGGGGTAACTAAGGCTAATATCGAATTCTCTCAAAAGTTGTGGTCTAGCCCATTTGACTAAGCCTAATCACACCCTAATCACGGAAGGCCCCTTAAAACACCCGCTCAAGAGGAGAATGCATCAGCATCCCCTACGTAAAAGAAATGGTTAACAGGTGTCAAAATAATAGTGTATACAAATCTAATATAGGATCCTCGAGATTGATATCTCTCAACATACTATTTAGATAAATGTATTTAAGATATCTATGTTAGTAAAGCTAAAATTTAAACATATAAGTTATTTTGATGTTTAATAAATATTTCACCCATCAACAATAACACTCAAATTTAAAAATTAGCCCCTTTTTTCACACCTTAAATAACTAAAAATATCTAAACAAATTGTGTATTTTAATAATGCATAACAATCATTTAGGTAAATGGATAAAAGCACAAACCAAAAATACCACAAAAAATCAACTATCGAACAATCATATTCATAAAAACAACAAGTTAGTTCTAAAACAATCATATTCAAGTTCAGCCCTAAACTATTATTTTGTTTGTAGAGTATAGAGGAGAGTACTAGTAGATGTGTAATCTTAGTTGAGAGGGGCACATAGGTCATGTAGGTGATTTGTTGGCACATAACTATATCACTATTATAGGTTAGTTTGTTCAATGAAGAGTAAAAGAATAAATTTTAAATTATTTGCTACAAACATAATGAGTTACAAAACTTATGCATGGGTGGCCAATGTGCATATTATGTTTCATTATGTGACTATCCTTACAATTATTAGGTACATGTACATTTATTGATCCTACTTTATCTTATTACTAAGACAATGTTCATGTGGAGGTGGTTGTTGCTTATTTTCTATGTTTAGGTGGTCTCATGCAAAAGGATTGTTACAAAACTGCAAATAATTAAATATTCTCTTAAATTTGTGGAGCAAAATATTCTTAGGAAGGGTAATATAAGCCCCATGTATCTGTTGGGGGGAGAGAGAATTTACAACACGTGTAGAGAGATTGCATGGTTTCCTTTTACCTAATGTTAGATACATTAGTCAAATTATAATCTTAATTCTATTTTGAAAAAAACAAAATTAAAATTCCTAAATTCCCTTTCATGTTTAGGCTTGCCTCACTATCAATGGCCAAAATTCTCAATCATTTGGGTTCTCTAAATCCATATGATTGGGTTGTCCTCTTTCTTTCACTTTCTTTGTTTTATATACAAAATCCTTTGGGTGTCTTCTTTCTCAAAAAATTGAACAAGGATGCACTTGAGGAATTTGTCTCGTGAAGTGGTCTCTCGAATTGTTAATTGACATATCTTCAAGGACTCCTTTCTTAC
The DNA here is from genome assembly GCA_019776745.2 of Taxus chinensis. Classification (NCBI taxonomy): domain Eukaryota; kingdom Viridiplantae; phylum Streptophyta; class Pinopsida; order Cupressales; family Taxaceae; genus Taxus; species Taxus chinensis. The sequence continues at coordinate 42,685,378 of CM034157.1, read as the reverse complement.
TCTGGCAGAAAGTGAACAAAGCATTTATGAAACCTTGAGTTTCATTGATCTTTGTGCAATTAATCCTAGTGCCTTCTATCCTTAATGATTTCATCATTAATATTACAGGGTAATCTATCCCTTTTGCACCAAATTTTGTACTCATTACTAAGGACTCCCATGTTGGCCATATTTTCCACACATTTATTTCCCTTCCTCAAGGTATGATTAATAGATATCTTGTCAAAAAAATTTAGTAATTCCTTGATGTCTTGAATGATGTTTGTTATCCAAAATTCACCCCTCAAGGTAATTTTGATAACATGCATCAAGTTATTCAGTCCTGAGCAAGTAGATTGATTCGAGGCACAAAATCATGTTTTTTGGGGTCCCCTCGGCTTTTTTCTAACTCTCCTATCCAAGAAGAAATCCCAATGAGTTAGAAAAAATGGAAAAAATGCAAAAAATAAGGTTGCAGGACTGTTTTAAAGCATTTCAGGTCTGAAGGGTTTGGGTTGTACTGAGGTTCATCGTACCAAGCTTGGGACCGAAAAAACAAAGAAAATCGACTAAGTCAGACATTTTTGTCCCAGGAGGTCCGCAGGACAGTTGGGACGTCGGGACGCGAGGGACGCGAAAAGCCGAATCGGCTGAAAGTAAGAAAAATCGTCTAAGTCTTTAGTTTCGTGTGGTTTGGGACAGCCGGGAAAAAAGTATGCATGGGACGTGAATCAGACGATTTTCTGAAAGACAGTCCATTTTGGGCAGTTCGGAGATATTTGTTCGGGACAGCCGGGACAAAAGTACGCGAGGGACGCGTGGGACGAAAAGGCAAAAAAGCCGCAAGCAGGGACAAGGAATCCCGAATCGGCCAATGTGGGAGAATGTGTCCCAGGTAGTTTGTGGGACAGTTGGGACAAAAGTATGCGGGGGGACGCGAAAAGCTGAAACAACCGAAGGCAAAGAAGAAAAGTCAACGTTTTTTTGTGAAACTTCAAACGGCCATAACTTTTGACTCCGAGGTCTGATTTTCACAAAATTGGACTTTCTGGAATGAGCACAACGTCCTCTATGCCAAAAAAATGGATTTATTATTTTTAATGAGGGTAGATATATTTAATTAAAATAAACATATTCGGCTCCAGTTAGTTAATGCTCATTCCCGTCAAATGACAGAAAACGCCCGCCAGACCCAAAATAGCTGCCCGCACTCAGAAGGCCATAAATTTTGCATTTTTCAACAAAATCACACAAAATTGGTACCGTTGGAATTGTGGCTCCGATCCTAACACAAAAAAATCAAGAAATTCTAGATTTTATGAGATATTGGTGGGGAGTTTTCACAAAATGTGGACGGGTTCATAACAGTGTTTTATTTGGTGGTTAGGAGTGCAATTAAGAGGCATGGTCATCATTCTTTCTATGCTGCAGCACCTGGGATAGTATGGGGAGCCTTTTTCAAGTAATATATAATCATTTTACTCCATTTAATGCCTATTACAAGTGGTTGAAGGACAGATTTCGAGATTTCCATTTTCCCTTCTCTTTCCCTTCTCATTTTTCTATAAATTGGAGTGTTGGGCTCATTGTAAAGGGAGGTAGTTTTTTGTAGCAAAGCTCTGCCAAAATTACTTTGTGAAGCTGATGTGTTACAAGCCGTTGTTGTGGACTCCTTGCATGGTGATCCAGGCCCTTATCTTGTAATAGATTGAATTGTGCATATCATGAAGCAATAAAATATAAGTTTGTGGATGTATCTTCCCTTGCTATGTTTTCTTGCATTCTTCTTGCCCCTTTAACCTTGATTACAAGAATATTGTGTCTATTATTATGTTCATGCAGGGATCCATTATCATTTTGTATGTTTGAAATATTGATGTGAATGCGTTTTGCTAGATTATGGAGAACTGTCATCACCTCTTCTAGTGTGCACTTTGCTTCTGTATTTCACGCATTTGAAGACTACTCTCACACCCTCCTTTTCTGGTGTATCACCAATTTAGTGTAGGATTTCATTTTATGCATTCTCTCTCCCTGGTATCTTGGAAATTTAGATTAGAATAGTTAGTTTCCCCTGCATTAGAGTAGATTGTGGCAGGTAGTTTAGGAGCAAGAACCAGCTTTCTCTGGAGGTCTATCTCAAATAACAAGTCCCACAACTTGGAGATAGTACCCATGTTATCCAATCACACCGTGAGCTCAAGTATATGTGCTTGTGGAAACATAAGGATGCTGTGATTTGGTGATAACAGTTACATTTCTAAATAAAATTCCACGGGTTCTTCCTTTTCCACCACTAGTTTCTTATTTTATCCTTATTTAGTGTCATATCTATTTTTCTCTCTGATTCCTCTATGCCCTAGGTGTTCTTTATTTTCCCCTATACACCTAAAATCAACGAATTCAACTACTTCTCTCTCACAAAATCCCTTTTTGCTTTGTTGTTTTCTTTCCATCCTGTTATAATGGAAGATCACATCACAGTTCACACCACTCCATTGGTTTGTGATCTCAAAACCCCATCGCACTTAAAGTTTGGAGTAAAATAATTTTTCAAGATAAAGTAGTTAAAATGATTACCTTTACCCTCTATTTATACATTTTCATAACACCTTAATGTCCCTCTGACTGCATGTCTTAACTTCACTTTTTATTAAAGGATTTTTTTCACTTAAGTCAATTTCTGTGATTTTCCTTCTCGTATCACAATTGTAACCTTTTGGTGTGCTAACCCTACTTTACTACCATAGACCTCTTTCGCGCGCCTCACTGTGCAAAAATTACATAGCCTCTGCTCTATCCACCATGTAGTTCCCCATGGTGTATCCTACCTCATTTTACACTGCACGATCATTTTTCCTCTACGTGGTATATACTCAATTCAACTTTTTATCAAAGACACCTTTATGATGGAAAAATTTTTAACACCTGCACAAGCATACATTTGAACACCTATACACAAATCGTTCTTCCTTTCATTATTCATCCCATAATAAGTTCTCCAATAGTCCATCTTTCTTAGAAATGTGCCAATCATTTTCTGAATTTAGAAACCAATACGCATCCACCCCACAGTAATAGCATGCACGGTCCTTTGTGCATATGGAATCCCTTATAATTCAATTAGCTACTGGTGCACCAAAGCACAAAACAACACCAAACAAAAAAGAAAAAGAAAAGTGAAGATGAAAGGAAAAACATTTAAAGGAAAATGCATTAAGGGAAATCCTAAACTAACTTGAAACACTATCTTATTTACAAACACACTTAAGACTTATTTATAGTAGGGATTCAACCTACTCCCATTAAAGAAACCAGGAAACCATGTGCCATCTAGCACTTCAAAATGGAAAGCATCTAAATCAAGTATATACGTGATAATGTATGGTCCCAACCAATCGACTTTAAACTTCTGAGGATGGCACAAAAAATTTGAATCATACAATAATACCATATACCCAACCTCAAGCTTCTTATTCTTGAAATTCCTATCATGTCATGCCTTCTATCTAACCTTTTCTATTTTTCTGACTCCAGCAAGCAATGGATTGCCTCTCATAAAATTCTATAAGTTTTTCAATGCATTTCTCCAACTGCTTATTCATTCGCTAAGCCTCCTACACATAAAATACATAGGGACAATAGCATGAATTCTATGGGTAATACAGCCTCTGTGCTAAATACCAAATGAAAGAGTGTTTCTTTGTTCAACCCCTTGTAAGTGGTCCAATACGACCATAACAAGATAGAAAATTTTTCATCCAAATCCATTCTTCCCACATCAAAAATATTACTTAATGTGTGACTCAAAATTTTGTTAAAGGCCTGAGCAGTCCCATTGGCTTGTGGGTGATAGGGTGTGGTCTTGTGATGCACCACCATAAATTCAGATGATAATATCCAAAATAATTTCATTTAAGAAGTGTGTTTCCCTATCACTTGTCAAGATCAATGAACATCCATACTTGGTTATTATATTCTCCCACAAGAATCTAGTTACTATAGATGTAGTATAATCCTTCATAGGCACCACTTCCATCCTCCTTATAAGATAGTTGGTACAAGTAAAAATATAGCATGAACCTATCCTATGCGTCGGTGGGGAAATAGGGCCTACGAAATCTATTGTCCATTTCTCAAATGATTTCGCACTAGAAAATGGTTGTAATGGCATTTCATCATGATGCCCAAGATTTCCAAGGTGTTGAAAATGGTCACAACCCTTTGCATATTCCACCCAATCCTTATATAATGTCTCCCATCATAAAAAAAGCATTAAAATCTTGTGTGTGGTGGCTCTCCCAGCATAATGTCCACCTGAAATACATATGAGATTCCTTCATAATAACTCTGCACTCATGCTCAAGTACACACTGATGAAAAACTGAATCCCAAGCTAGTTTATAAAAGTCTACACTAATCAACATGTAGGGCACGACACGAATGGCAAGTTGTTTCTTCTCTATGCTCTTCATTCCTTCGGGAGCCATACCCATTTGCAAAAAGATAGCAATGTCTTCCAAATATGAGGGAATGCATTGCGGCCTGAATAATTGAGCATATGACATTACATCTTCAATGATCTACATGTCCTCACCCAAAATAATTATTGACAAATGATCAGGTCCTAAGTTAATTTTCCCCCGTTTCACCACAATCGTAAAATCAAACTCCTAGAAAAAATAATACCCAACGACATACGCACCCTTGTAAAATGGGCTTGTTCACCAAATAATTCAAAGACATATTGTTTGTGTAGAAGATAAAAGTTGTCACCAGTAAATACTACCTAAATTTTTACAACACGTACATCACTCATAGTGCATCGCACTCTGTGGTGGTATAATTTTTTCTGCCAGGGTTAGTTTCTTTATAAATAAACACAATGGATTGTCAACAATGCCTTTTCTAGGTTGTACTAAGACCAATCCAGTCACCATACCCAAAACATCAACATGCATATTAAATGGATTATGCTAAGAAGGAAATCGTAAGATGGGTGAAATAGTGAGTCTGTCCTTCAATGTATCAAAATATATCTATTGTGCCTCATCACAATGAAATATCCCTTTATGCTTCAATAATTCCTCCAATGACTTGGAAATCTTGGCATAACCTTAATATTTCTTGTAGTGCCTCATATGTCCTAGGAATATGTGCACAACACTTTGATTAGTAGGATCCTCTAATCCCAAAATATTAATAATCTTGGTAGGATATACCAATAATCCCTCCATATATATGATATATCCTAACAATGTGCCAAATGGAGTAGAAGATATACAATTCTTGATGTTAAGGGATATGCTCAGCTATTTGCACCTATCAGAATTCAACCTCAAATTGTCACAGTGGTCCTTTAATAGTCCATAAACCATTTAGCCATCTAAGTATACTTGAAGAATCTTGAGAATGAAGTCCTTGAAGGCCTATACCGCAATGCAGGAAAACACATCAAGTACATTTTTTAGTCTAAAAGACATGACCGTATAGGAAAAAATTCCCCATTCAGTGGTGAAATTTGTCTTCTCCTAGTATTCCTTGGCAATTTGACCCTAGTGATATCCCAAGAACCCATCGTAAATTAATAGATCTCGTGTCTGAATACTCCCTCTAGGATCTCCTCAGTGAATGGGGTTGGGAAAGGATCAATAACACACACCGCTTTCAAATCCCTAAATTCAACTCAAATCCTTATTCTCCCATCCTTTTTGATACTGATGACCATTTGGCTTACCCATTCAAATTCTTCCACAACCTCAATGATGTCAAATGCTATCATTTTTCAATTTCCTCCTTAACCTTTATGCATAAATTTTTATTCATCCTATAAGGTCTCTTCCGAATTAGGTGCACACATTCCTTTTACTTAATCCTCATTTATCCTAGCAAGGGGTGGAATCCTTTAATCTCATGGCACCCACATGGAAATAAATCTTGAAAATCATGTAGAAGCTCAATAATATTTGAGACCTCCTGGTTCGTCAAGTAGTCCCCAATACTAACTTCCTTTGTTAGCACCTCTGTACCAATGTTAAATTTCTTTGTCTTCAATGGCTTATAGTAATGCACTTTCTCATCATCACTATCCATAACCTCGCAAGTACCCTTAGTATGGTTAACATCCAAGCTCTCCACCTCCTCATTATCTATCAAGATTACCAAATTTCCTTTTTCTTTCTCTACGTAGGAACTTTCAAGTTGTACTTCCTTTGACTCTTTTTCCACGAAGCACGCCCCCAAATCTTGTTAACCTAAAATATATAGAATCTTGTCCTCTAACATGGAACTATCTACTAAGGTAAGGTTCTTGAATACCTACAATGCCTCATTCACCAATGGCTTAGCAATCTGATATTAAAATGTTTGGACAAGATCTACCATAAAATCCTACCAGTTCCCTATCTGATGCTACAATTATGAATGAATATAACATGTGCATGCACAAGCCTACAAGGTGAAATAGAAATTGTACACCCATAGGGAAGGGGGTAAAGATTTCATGTCTCCCATCCAAGTCTTCTCACACTCTTGAACATGGCATGTATCAGATCCCTTTCCATCATATTCAGAAATGTTAGTAGGCGCATTGTTTTGAAAAACTTTAATAGAGAGCATGATTCTCACTTCGCACCACCCCAGTAGATTGGTTAGATGTGTCTCCCACCAACGCACTATTGTCCTATGTAAAGTGTAAGTTAGAATATTTCTCCTTTTAGTTTGATAGGTCTACTAAACTTCCATTTCTCTGAGACAAACATCAAGGTTTCTTTCTCCAGTATAACTTGGTAACTGTCTTCCTCCTAGGCACTAGATTGAACAATCCCTAACAACTCAGGTTCCAGTGCCCCTCATTTATCTTCTTGCTAGTTTATAGGTTCCATACTCCTAATTATTACAAGAAACACTGATTGTATCACTTATAGAATGTGCATCATCCCATTAAATTACACCTTCCTTCATGAATGAACTCTAGGTCCCTGATGGTGTCCACGTATACCTTGTTTAAGTCTTCTTCACCCAATGGCTCCAAATTAGGTGCAGACCATCCATCAATCATTGGAATGATCACATGATCATCCTTTTTCTCAAAATTGGCCAACAAAGTGGCCCAAAATTTTGCCAAAGTCTCAATAGAAGTTCCCAAGTTTTCCAATTCAGACTCAGATAGCTCGATCATCTATTTCTTCAATGTCTCTTATTCTTCACATTGCCTGTAAGCATTGGCGAGATGGGAAAGGGCATGAAGATGTTGGATGGTTTTTTGACGTTCAAAATGCTCTAGTTCATGAAATTTTGAAACATGGTCTTCAACTGTTCCACATCACTATCTAAACCCTCGCACTTCTCTTTGAGAATCTCCATACTGTCGTTGCTGAGAATTTGTGCCACATCTTCCACTTTCATTTTCATAGAGTGTCATTCATTAAGAATTAATTGAATAGTACTTTTTTGTGAGTTTGGTGTCACTCTTAAGGTTCTCCAGGTCCTCTATCACTTTGGCTAACATAGTTCCCTAATTTTCTTTCTCTTTACCTTGAATGTCAATTTGAGAACTTGTTCCCAGAATGTCAATATTAACCTCTTTCACTAGCTGGCTAGTTTCGCCCTTATCAATCGTATCCATAACCAGTTCCTTGACCTCACGTTTCTTAAGGTCCTGTAAACCCTACACTATTTCCATGACCTCTTCATCTTCAACATGCTCTTCACTCAAAGTAGGGTTTCACTAGACTTTTCCAACTTTACCAAGTTAATATCCATATCATTGTTGTATTCACTTATAGCTTGTGAGAGAATAATCACCCCCTTAAAATTCTTATCCATTCGGTCATAGATCTTTTCACAATAGCCATAATAAACCCTTGGTGTAAGGGCACACTTATTTTACCCTTCTTAAATTGGTCCAAGGTAGCATAGAGGGATCGAAGCATATAGTTAGGGAAATTGTAACTATGGCCATGCCTTAGGAAAGTTAACATTGGGAGATGATATGCAAAAATGCATTTTTTATGGCCTTCTAATGTAACACATTGTATTAAATTAAGGGAAAACTCATTGAACGGAACACGTAGGGAGATTCTTAAAAAACCAACAAAATGATTGGTTAGTTTCCCCTTACCTCTCAAGAAGATTTTTAGCTCTTCCGCATTGTCCTTCTTTGGCTTATAGATTTTCCTTCCTTCTGTGTTGTCCTTAGGCTTATAGATTTTCCTTCCTCCTTTCTATAAACCCATAACATAGGCCACCGTGTCAATTGAAATCTCAATCTTCATGCCTCTCAAAACCACATTACCCCCAACCCACTTCTTAGTCGGTTGCGCCAAAACCTTTGTTGAGTTTTTCATTGTGGCCTTCAAAGATCCTGAAGAGCAGAGCCAATCCCATTCTTTCAAAAATTTCCCAAGCTTTAAGTTTGATGTTATTGACATCCCACAGTTTGGTTCGCACAAGATCCCCTCCTATTTTTCTCCTCACAGTAGGGCTCACACGAGTAGTAGTAACCTTTCTTTTAAAAAATTTCCACAAGGCGAAAGACAAGACAAGAAGTCAAAATGTCAAAATAAGTGTGAGTGATATGGTGGTTAATTGGTATAAGTGAAGCTTCTCCCTTTCATAATTAAAACTAGCCTTGCAATATCTACCATGATTCCCATAAATCATACCATTAATAGCAATATTATTCACAGGGGTCATCCTAACCTTTTCTCTTATATAAATTAGTAATGTTTTGGTCTCCATAATATTTTTCAAGTTGGGTCTTCAAAAAAGGATCGTAATCAACATAACTTGCGACCAATTACATCCCCTCACTAAGAACTCCTTTATTGGCAAAAGAATGAGCTATGTTGTTATCTTCTCTATATATATGTTTGAATTTGATACCTTCAAAGTTATTAGCCATTTCCCTTATGATAACAATGGAGTCTTGTATGTGTGTGCGCGCGCGCACGTGCGTGTATACACACACACACACACATAGAAATATGAAAGAACTTAGTGTTCTTATCCCCTTCTTTGAGCCATTGAACCCTAGATTTATGTCTCCAGAAGGTTTCTTCCTTAGAATATTATAGTAATCAGATAACGACACTTTCTCTTTTTTTTTTACTTTCTACTAAACTGTCTAAGCTTAAGTTTTCCAATGATGATTGCACCGCTGTTATTTCACTCTCCAAGGAACTCTTGGCTTCAAATATTTTACCAACGCATATTTTTTTCCATCCCTTCAACTTGTTCTTCACTTGGGCTAGCTTCTTAAAAACTCTAAACATACCAGTACCTTGAATCTTAATGTGTGACCATTCTTGTACAATATTTGTTATGTTCTCATGTTGTAGCCACATATTTTCAAATTTGAATGGAGTTATTCTTCTTTCCTTTTCTTTCACTTTGAACATTATATGGTTATGGTCAAAACCTATTCTAGGAAGGGAAAAAAGACACGCCTCTTTGTTTAGCCACCCCCAAGAGGTAAAAGATCTATCTAGTTTAACTTAAATCAACTGATCACCAATCCTCTTATTAGACCAAGTATATTTCCCACCTTTCAGTTTAATATCCATAAGGTTGTTTGTCATAATGAAGTCCTGCATGTCTTCCATACTTTCTATGAGATCAACATTACCGCCTTTCATTTCACCAAGCATTAAAGGAGTGTTAAAGTCACCCATAACAATCCATTCTGATTCATAGATGATTTCATGGAATTTAGATAGGTCATTCCAGAATATTTTCCTATCACCTTTATGGTTAGGTGCATAAATATTTGACATGAACCACAAATCATTAGTTTTCTTGTCTTTGAAGAGAATAGCCACGTGATTATTCTTTTTTAATAAGTTCATACCTTTTATCCTTTTAGGATCCCATAGGATAGATATTCCTCCCACAACACCCATGGAACTAATAGCCACCACATCATTGTTTCTCCAATAATTATTTTTAGCTATCATGAACTGCTCCTCATCCATCTTTGTTTCCTGAATAGCTATGATATCAGCTTTGTGTTTTGATTTTAATTCCTTAATAATCCTACATTTGGCAGGGTTGTTTAAACCCCTTGCATTCCAAGATATGACATTAATTTAGAAACTTGATTCTTTGTCCTTCTAAATCTCCTTAGATCGAGTTTAGATTGGGTTCCATCATCTATCTTTTAAACTAATCTTTTTTCTAGCATCTTGTTTGATTAGCCTCCTTGATCCTATTTTATTTTCCTTGGGGGTGGTTGGGTTTTTATCCTCAGACGTTTTCTTTGTATTTACAAGTATTTTCAAACCCTCAACATGAGGTTTTTCCTTTCCTACCTTCCCTACCGATCTTTCTGAATTTGCTTGTTCCTTTTGCTGGAATTTGTTTGGAGAGTTCGTATTAGTAATGATACTTTTAATTATGTTAGATTTTGACTCTCCTCCAGGTCCATCTCAAAAAATCATCACAACCTCTTCATAACCCATTATGTTGTTAAATATGTTGGAAAATGGTCCTAATTCTTCTTCAATGTTAATCTTCTCCTCCTGACACCTTTTCATGATGCTTATTTTGTTATCCGTCGTCATTACATCCCGTAGCAATGGTTATAATTTTTTTGATGTTATAATTCTATCCACTTGAATGTGTGTTTTGGCTGATTGGAAGTGTGGTTCAAAAAAAGCCTTTCTATGATTCTTCATGTATCTAACTTCTCTAAAGACTTCATCATCCACTGCAGGAGATTTTTTAGAATGATGCCTCTCTTCCTCATTAAGCTTAGGGGGTTCCTTGTCTCCATTCTTTTCGTTGATTACTAATCCCTTATTTTGACATAGATCTTTGATGGTTTTGGTCTGTTCAAATGTCTCGATCTCTTTTCCTTTATCCATCTTTTTTCTGGATTTGGGTACCTCCTTGAAAACCTTTGAGACTATCATTTTGCATTGTTGTTTAACATGTCCCCACCCATGGCATTTTTCACATTTCTGAGGGTAATTCTCGAACTCAATCTTCCAATTCCACATTCCAACTCTAGATTTAAAATCTATAGATTTATGTAAGAAGGTGCCCATAAGAGAATAAATGTAAAATCTAGTACATACAACCTTAGTTTTTGTAAGGGTGGAACTTTCCACTGCAACAAAGGTGCCTAGGGTGCTAGCAATCCCTTTAAAGACATCGACATCCCACAGTTCCATTGGAAGTCTCGACAATCGCACCCACACAGGGAACTGATTGATGTTTTCTTTATTAGGATTAGACACATGGGGTGCATTTTCGAAGGAAGAGTCCCAATCTTCATAGGAACCAAGGGAAATCAATCATTCAGGACCCTTTGGGGGTCTTCAGGATTGTTGAAATTGAATAAAAATAAACCATTAGGCATGGCTGAAACTTCTAGATCTCCTCTGGGTTTCCATTTCTGAATCAACCGTGACCTTATTTATTTAATGTTTGGTCTACTCCCAATGAGCTTTGCAATCTATGCATTCTCCATTCTACCAATAGTTCGGTCAATAATACAGTTAGGGATATCAAGATATGTACCAATAGTGCTTAGATATTTTAATATTTGGTATAATTTTGGTGTTTCCCCTGAATATGTGCTCCTTCAATTGTTTTTGAAATATCCTTTCTTTTCTTTGCTCTTTAATTTTATCATTACTCGTAGCCACCCCCATTTGATCATTTGAATTAATTTCCTCGCTAGTTAGCTATTTCTTTCTTAGTCTTTTCTTTTTTGAATTTTTAAGATCATTATTAAAAGTGTTGAATTAATATTAAAATTGGATAAACTTTAACCATTATAATAATAATTTTAAAATCCTAAATATTCTAACTTCTATCTTTTTCCCATAATTGTTTTTCTCCTATTGAGTAGTAAGTTTAGACCTTTCTTTGTTTCTCCTTTTTTAATAAAATTTTAATCCTCTCTTAGTCGACCATAGAAATTTTTAATTGTATTTTTCATTCTGTTATTTAGACTTAATATCAACAATCATATAATTATTCATAATCTTCTCCCTGGTGATGGGTCTAGTTTCTTGACCCAAAACGTTGGTATTTCTAAAAATTACTACACATTATTCAGAATAAATATCTCAACGATGAACTGTGAAAATCTAAGAAATTTAAATTATTAAGATACCTATGAAAAGATATGAAAGTATTTTAAGAAATAAGAATAAAATAGTTGAAAATGAATGAATAATTTTAATAAAAACGAAGATGATAAACAATTTATAAGACCAAGGGTTGAAATCAAATTATTTCTTACAGGAACAACCACATCCCACAATGATTGCTCTCTTAATCTTGCAAATGAAATTCAATTCATTTTCAATATTAAATCTTTAATTATAAATTTTAATCAAGAAAAAAGTACCCTCTTTAAAAAAATACACCCCTCTTAAACAAATTATTAAGATATCTATGTCAAAATTTGAAAGTCATAAATCTTAAAACTAATAAAATGTATAGTTTGGGCATGTGGCCTTTTGAGGTTCTTGAAATCCATTGTTTGGAAGCAAGAAATAATACTCTTAGAATTATTTATATGTGAATATTTCAATTTTTATTGTTTAAAGTGTCTCACTAATAAACAAGGCTAAACATCTCTAGAACATTTATGAAGACAATATAATAAAAGAGTTCAAAAGGAACATCCTAAATAAAAAGTCCTTACTAAAAATATATTTTGACAAGTGAGAGTTATTTGAAGAGACGAGAACAAAAGAGTTGAATCAATGGAAGATTTTAATAACATCCACAATACCAAGTAGTATATCAAACATGATTATCACCAAAATATTGAAATTCAATGTCATGTACGAGTTATTGAAGAGTCTAGAATAAACTTGAGTTTAGAAGGGACATCGTTTTTTAATGGAAAACTTGTCCAAAAGTTATATTTTGACAATGAGAAAGTATTTGAAGAGATGAGAATAAGAGAGTTGAGAATGAATGAATGATTTTAATAACACCCAAGATGCTAAACAATCTATAAAACATGGGTTAAAATCAAATTGTTTCTTACAAGCACAACCACATCCCACAATAATTGCTCTCTTAATCTTGTAAAAAAATCTATTTCATTTTCAATATTAAATCTTCTATTATAATTTTTAATTAAAAAAAACACCTCTTAAATAAAACACACCCCCTTAAACAAATTAATAAGATACCAAAATATCCCATAAACTATTGAATCTAACAAACATAATCAAAATCATCTCATGATTTTCATCAAAATCATTTCATTTCATAGTTTTCAACAACAAAATATATATACTAGTGGTGAGTGGGGTCCCTTACTTTGTCTTTTCTCATTTTCTCAATAGATATAACACTGGTGAGTGGGAATCATTTACTTTGTCTTCTTCTGAGAGCGAGGACCCAACAAAGAAGGGAATTATGGCCAAGGGTTGAAGAGCCTCTCTTCAATCTTTTCCTTTAGATTTTCCTTTGGATGGATTGGATGTACTCAAATCGTGCTATCCGGAGTGGGTGCTTAGATATATATATGTCTTGTATGGAACAATAATTACGACACTCAAGGTGGTGTTTCGTTCTAAGTTCAAGCTTTCAATGATAAGCCTTTTGGCATTTCAATCTTTTCCTCATGTGGAATGTTTTTGCACAAGTTGTGGAACCCACTACCCACATGGTGGCTTGTGATTCTAAGTTTAAGAGACCGAGTTAAGGTATACGATTCCTTTTTTGGATAATTTTGATTAGTTTCGGTACTTTGTTTATCTTCCGAATGAATATTCCTCGCGTTTTTAAGTTTTATTTGGGCCATAGTGTAATCTTTACATTAATTTTTTATTTTGGAGAGAAACGCGGTATATTCTTACTCGCTTTTTAATCGGCATTGCCGTTTCTCATAGCGAACCAATCACTACTTCCTATTTGGCATTGGAGCCGGGCCTCTTGAGGCGTTAGATCACCGGTGCAATCCTCATGTCAACAATCAATTAATTTCGAATTGTTTTTGTTTTTATTAGGACCAATAATGACTCGGTTGCGAGGTTGATTTGAGTGCTTATCCAAGGTTGCTTTCCAATGGATAATGAGGGATCATTCGATATCGATCTTATGAAGTGTTATTTGAGTATTGACGTATTGTCCCATAGCCTCCTTTAAAAATGAGTCATGGAAAATATGATGAATGTGAAAGGGACGTGGGAGTTCCATATTATTGGATTGATCCTTTGAAGAATTTTTCAAGGGTGAGAGAACTTACGGATAGCTTTTGATGACATTTCTTGTTTAAGGAAGACTGTTAATAAGGTTGTAATAGGAGCAAAACCATATCGTTAAGTTGAAAGCTTGCTCGAAATGGTGTTGATATCTCTATTGTTTCATGAGGTTGTGGGCCATGTGGAGATTTTCTGAAAGAACGCTACGGATATTCTCTCATGCACTAAGGGTGATGTTGATTGCCTACATTAGAGATCTACCTAGAATGTAAGCGAGGAGGGAAGGTGGCTTCTAACCATAAATTACTTCAAATGGGGTCATTTTTGTGGCTATATGATACGAGGTGTCGTGCCACCATTCTAACAAAGGCAACCACTTGACCTAGAATGTTGTTATTGTTCGAAGGAATAAGATCAAAGATATGTTTCCAAACATTTGTTAACTATTTTTGTGTGATCATCATTTTGAGAGTGATACCTAGAACCCATCTTCAATTATGTTCGTGTTCACAAAATAATTATATCTAGAAGTGGCTTGTGAAAGTTTATCGACCCTAAATTAATTTCAAATGATTAATTCAATCAATTTAATCAGGATTGAATGTTATACCTTACAAGGTATATAATAATATAATTATTTACATATTTTCAATGAAAAGTAGGTTATTTGCAAGCATGAAAAACTAATAGAACAATCGAAATCACAAGAGGGGTTAGAAGAATGACTTATCTAGTCTTAGATCAATTTCAGACTGTGTCATTGCCAAAACTGGGAAATTTGAAGGATTCTGTAAGAACCCTAATCAATTGTTCTTCGCAAAAATTCATATAGGGATATAACCATATAGAAGGCTAGGCCAAGATCCCAAAAACTAATTTTTCCTTGTTGCTGTAACCGTGTTCACACTACGCCAGTTCTAGCTATTTACTAGCCAATTATTTTGTGTGTCCCACTTTATTATAAGCTTCAATAGGGAGCTTAATATGTATTTTTGTTTTAAATAAACTTGTGAGTTGTTTCGAACTCATGTACATGAATTTTAGGAGCTTGTTGAGATATTCTTTCGACTACTTGATTGGAGGAGATACACTTATCTCCTAATTTGGACTTTCCCACCTATTGTAGTCACTGAAATATGTATTTATTACTATTACATTACTCCTCTAGTATGTTGTTATAGACATGATTTCTAAGTATGGAAACTAGGCACTAGTGACACCTCTTTTGTTCTTTTATTTCTTTGAATGGTTTTACTCGTCTTTTACTTGGTATTTGCATCTTTTTGGTTCAGTCATAGGGATCCGTATTCCAGTATTTCATTCTACTTTTGTTTTCTTGTTGCAGGATAGTACCACCTGGACAACACAACATCGCCTAAGTGTTGATGTCCTTCTGGGCGTGTTTGTCCTCCTTGTCTTTTTTTTTCTGCTTTTTCAATTTTCTTTGGATTTAGATGTTTTCTTTTCTCATTTTCATGAAGTAGGTCAGATTTTTGTGTCACTATGTGCCGTAATTCAAACAAAGAACTCATATGTATACACACACACACACACACACACACACACACACACACACACACACACACACACACACACACACACACACACACACACACACATACAACCCAATAACTATTCTAATGGGCAATTGGTCTATCATTTTTATATCTACCACATACAAAATAACAACACAAGGGACTACATTTTGGGTTGCATTATTCACTGCATAAGGGGAGGCTATTCTGAATTCGATACCACACATTTTTGCATTGGGAAAAAGTAGTTGTAGCCTGCTATTCTTTATGCGATTGACACTAGGGCATCTTAGCTCAAGGGACATAGTTTCAATCACACCCCACAAGAACTACATGGAATCTGAAATGTAGTGCAACACTCGGAAACAAGATTACATTAGGGTGACCATCGGGGTCAATCTGACTCTCTCTTATACATTTTTTATTCAGTCTAATGTGTGCTTGAGCCTTATGTAGCTAGCTAGTGTTTGTTTTGTAGGTACATGTGTGACAGAACAAAAGTGTGGTGGACTTGACACAACCTACAATGAATTAAAGGTGATAAGAAGTGGCATAGAAAGAACTAGAGCCAAAGTTGTTCCATAGACACTAGTGCCCAGAACAAATGCTAGTACCCATGCGGTGTTATGAATAGAATTGTTAGTGCTTATATATTAGTAAGTTATATTATTTGTAATTCAAACATATTTGCTACACCTGTATTATTATAAATGGGTCATTTGTTACCTATTTTGTAGGAGGTAGTTTTCTTACCTCGATGGCTATATAATAGCTATTGTAATAAAATAATAGAGAATAATATTACTATGTTTATTCTATTCAACTCTGTTGTTGTACCATCATTTGGTATCATAGCGATATGTATATGTGAGAAGCATGGAGGGTCAACATTGTCTTGTTATGCCCTCCGTATGAAAGAAATTTCATTATTACTTCTCTATATTCTTTTCAAATATTGTTTTAACATAAAAGGTGTGTGTTGGTTTACTTTGATATAGGCAGATTAAAACCCCCAAAAAAAAGACCATATTTTTGTAGCTTGAATAATATCTTTTGGAATTGCGGATTGTTGTTGTTTCACCGTTTTCTTTACCTTTTAAATGACAAAACATATAAAGGTAAGGGCCAAGGAGGAATACCTATTAAATGCTGGTCGGTTGATGGTTGTTGCATGTGTTCTGACTTCTTGATCCAATGTCAATTGTGAGAGCTTCCTTTGGCTAGGAGGAACTACCTGTAATTTAAAGCAAGACCACAAAAGAGAAGTTAAATGATATATGACAGTGGACTGCCTAACATGTGCTAGATCCAGGAAGTGTGATACTCCCTAGATGGCTATCAATCCAATGTTTAGAAAAACTTAATGCTAGAAATAAAGGAAATCCTACTGTAGATGATATGATTTAGGTTTCTCATTCAAGTACACAAAGTAAATCTTAACATAACAGGCTAGGCTATGGTCAGATCAGAAAGGTAGGTAGTTGTCAGGGTGTTGGGACTAGTCAGGGTCTGATTCTGGGTTGTTTAGGTCAATTGATGAGAGGTTGTTAGGTTTTGTTCTGGGTCAGGGTATAAAATAAAGAGACCGATATCGGTCTTATACGACCAATGGCAGTTCATGCAGAACCGACGACGGTCATGAGTAACTGGTGTCAGTAAGGTCAGGATGTAAGAGAATGAAGAAAAATTGATTGCAGGGTTTGATCTGGGATTTGATAAGGAGGGTAGGGTGGATAAAGAGGTTGATAGGGGTATCAGGTATACTCAGGAATGAACAATAGGTGAGGATGGGTGATTTGGCGATGTGGGTAAAGGAAATATTTGAGTTATAAGATAGAAAGAGGTTTCACCATTTTCTTTACCTTTTAAATGAAAAATCAGATAAAGGTAAGGGCCAAGGAGGAATACCTGTTAAATGCTGGTCGGTTGATGGTTGTTGCGTGTGTTTTGACTTCTTGATCCAATGTCGATTGTGAGAGCTTCCTTTTGGCTAGGAGGAACTACCTATAATTTAAAACAAGACCACAAAAGAGAAGTTAAATGATATATGACAGTGGACTGCCTAACATGTGCTAGATCCAGGAAGTGTGATACTCCCTAGATGGCTATCAATCCAATGTTTAAAACAACTTAATGTGAGAAATAAAGGAAATCCTACTGTAGATGATATGATTTAGGTTTCTCATTCAAGTACACAAAGTAAATCTTAACATAACAGGCTAGGCTATGGTCAAATAAAAAAGGTAGGTAGTTGTCAGGGTGTCGGGACTAGTCAGGGTATGATTCTGGGTTGTTTAGGTCAACTGATGAGAGGTTGTTAGGTTTTTTTCTGGGTCAGGGTATAAAACAAAGAGACCGATGTCGGTCTTGTACGACCGATGGCAGTTTGTGCAGAACTGACGATGGTCATGAGTAACCAGTGTCGGTAAGGTCGGGGTGTAAGAGAATGAAGGAAAATTGATTGCAGGGTTTGATCTAGGATCTGATAAGGAGGGTAGGGTGGATAAAGAGGTTGATAGGGGTATCAGGTATACTCAGGAATGAACAACAGGTGAGGATGGGTGATTTGGCGATGTGGGTAAAGGAAATATTTGAGTTATAAGCTAGAAAGAGGTTTCACCGTTTTCTTTACCTTTTAAATGACAAAACAGATAAAGGTAAGGGCCAAGGAGGAATACCTGTTAAATGCTGGTCGGTTGATGGTTGTTGCACGTGTTCTGACTTCTTGATCCAATGTCAATTGTGAGAGCTTCCTTTTGGCTAGGAGGAACTACCTGTAATTTAAAGCAAGACCACAAAAGAGAAGTTAAATGATATATGACAGTGGACTGCCTAACATGTGCTAGATCCAGGAAGTGTGATACTCCCTAGATGGCTATCAATCCAATGTTTAAAACAACTTAATGTGAGAAATAAAGGAAATCCTATTGTAGATGATATGATTTAGGTTTCTCATTCAAGTACACAAAGTAAATCTTAACATAACAGGCTAGGCTATGGTCAAATCAAAAAGGTAGGTAGTTGTCAGGGTGTCAGGACTAGTCAGGGTATGATTATGGGTTGTTTAGGTCAACTGATGAGAGGTTGTTAGGTTTTTTTCTGGGTCAGGGTATAAAACAAAGAGACCGATGTCGGTCTTGTACGACTGATGGCAGTTTATGCAGAACCGATGACGGTTATGGGTAACCGGCGTCGGTAAGGTCGGGGTGTAAGAGAATGAAGGAAAATTGATTGCAGGGTTTGATCCAGG
>CM034157.1:36944270-37069414 GCA_019776745.2 Taxus chinensis | reverse complement strand
AACTTTATATATTTATTGGATCTGATGAGAACTACATAAATTTGGATCTCTCTTGTGGGTATGTAGTGTAGCACTAGGCTCTGTCAGTGATATTTTGCCTATTATAATGCAATTATAAATAATTGCAAGGCAAAAAATGTTTTTTTTACTAATGGGATATGTAGTGTAGTTCTTATCTCTGCTAGGTATAGTCCAACAAGTATAATATAATTATAGATAACTATAAGAAAAAAATTGTTTGTTTGTATGATATTGGGATTGTACGTATTAAAAACATTCTAAGTTATGGAAGCATTATAAAAAAATGTAATAATTATTTGTTTGGGAATGGACGTGTGCCCATTATAAACAAGATAAGGCTGTGAGAATGCAGAATTTCTCATTATAAGATAATAAATTTGTTCTCTATTATTTACTTGAGAATGGGCTTGACATGAAGAGTTAAAAGTATATATTATTTACAATGGTCAATTATCTAGCCTGAAAGGGAAAGGAAACTATATGATATTCTGAATCATGGGTAGAGTTAGAAAAAATCATTCCTATGAATGTATTGGTGTTTATAATCAAACAAATAAATCAATTACAGTAGAATCGTTGTGGAGCTCATCATCCTTGAGAACTGCACTGCCTTTGAAAACATTAATTTCCCATAAAATTTCGACTAATGCGTGGATAAGCTCCCTCTACTAAAAACATTTAACCACTTCCTTTAGATTGGTTTTAAAATGACTTAGTTCAATATTGCACGTATTGAATGGGAAAATGTTTGTTCTCATATATCAATCATATATTCTTCCTCAATGATTCCTATAGGCGAACATGCATCCGCTCATTCAGTAAAACATTGAAATTAATCATTTTAATATCTCTTTAATTAAATATAATTATGAGTCTACCTAATATAAGACAATTATGAAAAATTAACGAGGATTTCATAAGGCAAAAATTGTAAGTTTTGAAGAGTGGAGACCTAGAGAAAAGTATTTATTGGTCAAGTAAAAGGTAGTATTTGAAGTCTTGGATATTTCTAACCTTGCTGATAGATTGCAAGTGATTTAGGATCTACAACATACAACCAAATTATGTAACATCTCTCTCATACAAAAAAAAATTTATGCAACATTTTATTCTTCTTTGATGATTCCTAAATAAGAATAGATATCCACCCAGTGAATACAAGATTGGACATGTATTGCAGTGATAAAGTGGGAATGGATGAAATTCCATTATTTACAATTTTTATTCTACATTCTAAGTATTTATGTTCATTAGCAGCAACTGTTGGGCCCTTACAAATGATTATGACTGTCATTTCTTCCGAAGAGCCTAGCCTTAGTCTCGACCGTGACCTTTTTCAGCGCATTATGTAATCTGCTCAAACTGAGCAGCTTACCTGAGCATTTACACATAGGGGTATGGTTCCCTTAGACTCCGGTACTGGTATGATTGTCACCCTTCAACATTAATTCTGAACGTCTGGCTCACGTAATATGGGACTCAAGTATTATTTAAGATTTAGCAATCTTCCTTATCCTGGGTACACGCCTCTTCGGCATCAATTTGACTCCATATATCCTAAATGCAAGTTCTTCCGTGGGTACATATAGCTCTAGAAGCGCACACGTAACACCTTCCTTTGGTCATCAACATAGCCCAAAATGACCTAATCCTCATTATGTATCGAGGATCTTCCTTCCTGAAGTAATTCCCCATTAGGGATATACTCGTCATTTCAGACTGGGACCTCCTCAAGATATAGAAGATTGTACTTTCTACAACCAACAAATCCATCCTTAAGAAAAAGGTCCATCACTATGTCTGCGTTGCACTCTAATTATCATTGTTCTGACTAAGGCCTCGATAATTTTTTCATTGCTTCTCTTTCTATCACCTTGTTTACTTGCAGTTCCTGGGTAAATAGACATTGGAGCTTTCTACTTTAATGCACGCCAAGGATCCTCACTTCAAAAGCATACTCCTAAAAAGGAAAATCCATTCCCCCTCCTGGTGAACCTTGCAGTTCCTAACAAAAAGGTTTATTTCCCTGTTCTGTAACTTCTCCGTGTCTAAATATCTTTCATTGAATAACATTGTACGTTGAAGACATGTGGCTCTTGATCTCAATGTAAATAAACTAGGATCAAAATTATTACTTCACTATCAAAATGGACTTGGAACCTCATCGTCATCGTCCTGGGGTATGGACCATATGGGATAAAGAGGGAGATCTCTCTGTCTCCTCTGAAAGTCATGCTCCCTCTTCTAAAACACTCTAAATTACTTTACTGAGATATGAAACTATGGTCTGTAGGGGATCCATGCCTTCTCAACAAAGGAATTCCTCTAGTGAACTTCTCCTTGGTGTCTCCAAGGGTTGTTCTAGTGCCTCTTATTTCGGGGTCTTAAGTGACTTATATCAGGGATTTCTTCCTACATGTAACTATTCTTGGTAGGTTTTACAGATGCTTGCCACCAGACACGCTTACTAGCTGGATGTTCTCTATTCTGCACAAAAAATTGGAACAAATGCAATATATAAAATTGTTCTTCTCTCTCCCTTATTCTTGTTCTGTTTGGCTTTCTTAATACCCGTGGGATCTATCAGTGTATGGAGGACATCATTCTCTAGGTATGCACCTTTCTCGAATTTTGGCCTAATACAAAGATATTATATGCGTTGCGGATTTTCCTAATATTTGTATAGGGTCGGGTTCATCATTCTCACTCCATGCACTACGTACTGTTTCCATGTACGCATGCTTATTGGGGTAGACCAGCATCATGCAGCCAACTCCCTTGATTAGTCTATAATGATCAACTCGTAGAATGTCCATTGCACCTAATTTATCACATGCTAGACTAGTGGTGTGACTTACCAACTGATAGCATCTATACAAACTGGAAGTAATTTTCAGTCTATAGTATGGATTTATCTCTAGATCCCTGATTGAGTGCACATATATTCTATCCAGGACCTCTTCTCGCAAAGGTTCAATATAGGGTGTTGACTTCCCATTAGCCAGGGGTATGATGACCCATTCCTCCTCATTTTCAAAGCTATATGTACCCCTTGTTGAATTGAAGATCTGCATTGTTCTTATAACACCATGGGCACCCAAGTAGTGCTGGGAAATTGTCTGCCTCGGCGAGTGCCAAGACTTCAAAGTCCCCAGTAAACTTAGCTCCCTGAATGGTGATAGTTACATCCTTTAAGACACCGATGGGTATTTTCTTTGTTTTGTTTTCCATATACAACACATTTCGAAGATGGTTGTAATGCAGGCCTTCCCATCTGATGTCATGCATCCAAGGTGAGAACATTGACCTCCGCACCTATGTCAATGAGGATATTACTAAGGAGCCATCCATCCACGACCACATTTAATGTGATCTCCCTATCATAGTCAAGGTTGTGAGGGGGAAGGTTTGCATGCAAGAATTTACCTCTCATGCTCTTCTCTTGCGCATGGTACCTTCTCCCTTAACCCTGCTCCTAGTAGGGGAATAATATTCTCTTTCCTTAGCATTTTACATACTTCCTTGACCTCATCCAAGTCATCTCTTGGCACCTCAACCTTCCTTCTTTTCTCCTCCCTCCTGGACTACTCCTTTAGACACTGGATTTCTCCCTGTAAACTCTAAATGACATCCATGGTATCTTGATATACCTCCTTTTGATGTGCAGGGTCTGGGTACTTCCCATGTACCACTTCTTCCCTTGAAACCAGATTCTTCTGCCTTGGTATTTCCTTTACACGTGCATGGCCTCTGCTCTTGTTGTTACCATAACAGGTTCTAATCTTGCATCACATGTTACCTGTGGCATCCATTATGTGTTTGTCTTCTTAATGCTTACCATTACAGTGCCCTTGTCTTTCTGGTGTTGCTGATTCATGTGCTCAAACAACTCAAGACACTCCTCATACTTGTGTTTCTTCCCACACCATGAGCACTGTAATAGGTCTGGGCACTCTCATTTGTAATGCTTTGTAGACCCACAATTAAAACAGGTTCCACCCAGGAACTCACTTCTTCCTCCTTTGTATTTACCATGACCAGAGAATCCCCTGCAAAATCACCTTCTACACGCGCCTCCATTTGTGCACTCCTCATACCTGCAATCATCACCCGTTAGAACTATTGGCAATGTACTAGTCTGGCACACCCATGATCAATGGCCTCATGGATCTGGTCAATAAGCATACAATCCTTAGTATCATGGGTTATAGAGGTGTAAATATTATAGTAGCAAGACACATTCTTCCGAATTGTGCATTGTAACAAGGGACATCTACTTGCATCATGGTCCCCATGAAAAATTTCACAGTCTACTGTTACGGTGCAGTACTATCCTCTAGGGGAAACTATCCTTGACATGCCCCTCTACTTCACAATCTGTACACCATATACCACTGTGAGTCTCATGGGCTGAGTTTACAGACAACTTCTCTAGCTGCTTAGCCATAACAACAATTTGAGGTTCTAGAAAGTGGTTAACACCAGTATCAACACTTCCAACAACTTCAGCATGCAGAACAACTTCTAACGCCTTGCATGGGTCTATGTAATTTTTATGAGATAAAGCTCTTCTAAAAGGTGTTATCAACCCCCCAAAAAACCATTGAGCATGATGTGAAGGGTGAATGTCATATGAAAATTTTGATAGGAGGGTTTTGAACTATGCATCATACTCCCACACACTCTCCGCCATTCCTTGTTGAATCTCCTTCAGGGAACTAATGCTCTTCTGTTCAAACTCAGGAATGTGGAATTCTACCAAGAAGGCATTCTTTAAAGTAGTATAATCCACCACCGTTTGATGAGGGTCATATTTCCTATACCAGCTATGCACGTGCGCCCTTGCAACGTCATTGCAAACTGACTAGCCTTCCACTCTAGGGTTGTGATCCCCTTTGCGTGCCATAGCAGCTCACACTTGTGAACATGTTCTGCAACATCTTCAATACCTCTGTAATCTGGAAAATGTAAAGACATCTCAAAGAAGACTTGAGGGGTGGCTGGGGCCCTTGTCCTCCTAAGCCAGAGCCTTGGTTCCCTCTAGTGTTTCCTCCACCATCTAGATCTACCAGATCCAGGTCCTTTACCTCTTTAGATCCACCAGGTCTTGTTCCTCCTTGACCCACCAGATCCACTAGGTCCACCAGGTTCTGTTCCTAGATCCACCAAGTCTGACCCCCATCAGATCCACTATGATCCACTAAGTCCTGTAGTGGTCATGCCAAGGGTCCCCAAAGTTCCACTAAACTACACACTGACGATGGTCTATGATAATGCCCCACTACCACTAGTGTACCCCACTGCCACTCTCAGACGCATGTGAGACCAAAGGCTTTCATGTACTTTCTACCTTGTCTCAAAAATTCCTCTAAATACTGGAATATATGTAGCCATAGAGGTGGGAAATGAAAAATTGTATCTCTTGGCATAGATCTGTCACTTCCACTGATACCAACTAGGTCAACGATACTCCTTCCTTGATCTAGAAAACCAAGCGCCAGGGTTTGGTCACTAGGTGGGTTCAGATACATGCCAACGAATCTTCTCTCTCCACGTGATGAACTCTCATTAGAAGCCGAAGGGGTCTCTCTTACGTGCTTTCCAAGATGGGGTAGCATAGACTACCTCAGGTTCCACATCCTCTACATGAACCTCAACTCCTTCCCCTAATGTCTACCTCCATACATCCATCACATTTGTAACCTCGCATTGTCTAGCAATCTCCCTTTCACGTGCTTCACTATACTTGAGCCATCTCTCCTCCCTTTCTTTCTCCATCGTAATATCTGTCATCTTCCTCCACCCTAGCTTCCTCGCCCAACACTCAGAATGGTTTAGCCGGCCATTGGAAATGCCTCTAAACTCAAGGTAACAATCAAGATCTTCATTTCCAGAGGGATAGCACATAGAAATGATCCTCTAGGCTCCCACAGAAACTCAAACTCAGTAACTTCCAGACAACAATATGTAGAAATAGCATACTCCAGAGTGTAGCTAGCTAACACACCTTTCCACCAATGATCCACAGCATGAGTCCATGTCATATCTACATCCTTGCAACCTCTGGTATTCTTCTTAGGTCCATGCATGTGATCTATAATACCAGCTTGATCTAGACACATATGCTGAGAGCCATTCATATAGTTCTACTGGGAAGTAATAGAAAAAAAAATTCATACAAATCATGGTAGAGGTTCTCTTCTACCCATCTACGTGCATCAAACTCAGATCCAGTGCTGAATCTCTGAGAAAATTCATCCTCCGTGCTCTTGAACCATGATTCAACAATTTGTAAAGTTAAACACTCTGTCATCACTCATTACACAGATCATGATGAATGCCATTTGCCACTACAACTTTGAAAAGAGGTCCCGGCAACGAAACCAAGATGTAGTCATTTTTACACCCATCACAAAGGAAAGAAATCCCATGTGCATTGGCCTATCACCCAGCGGGCGTTGGGTGCTCACCCGAGGCATGCACAGGTGCCGAGTCTCTCTTTTATGTGAGTTAAGTGGGAAACCATCATCTATGTCATGAACTTAATGAATAAAGGTGGAAATGAGACATACAATCATCATAGGGCTCAGAACGGCCTCTAGACAAATGTATTCATTCCAAACAGAGGGTACTTATAGATAACAGATAGAACTACAACAGAAAGGAAAATACATAAGGATTTACATCTATTCCATAACATCCATGAACAAAAATGAAAATATATAGATATGAAATGAATCAATTACATTCATACTCATTCATATTTGTAACCTCATTACATTCAATGGATCCATTAGACTACCATAGCTTGATCAGACCGAAGTCATACATCACAGCAGGGATCATGTCCTTCATCCATACAAAGAAAAATTTATATCCCAGCCCCTTAATACATTACTCCTTTATATAGCCTCTACCCAATCCCACAAGAGTTCTCGCAGTATTTTTGGAGAGCTCCGCTCTCTATATTCTCCTCTCGTCTATCCAATCTATCTCTACTATCTTATTTTTTCTCATGTGGGCGCTCGCATATATAGGCATCCCAAAGTGCCAACTCATCCTTCTGTGGCCTCAGATCCAATGCCAAGTGTCTGAATGTGGTCCTCCATGGGAGCATGCTCCTCCAGGCCTGAGCTCTCCACTTTTTTCCATGATGTCTTCTAGAACCTTCTATCACAGGGAATATTCCTTTCATGGGCATCACGTTGCCAGGCTGGCACCTTATCCACTCCACATGCACAGTCTGGTCATGATTTTCTCGTGTCTTGCCCAAAATTCCTAATATGGCTAAGTCCTGAAACCTTAGCTCTATCCGCGTGCACCATGGGTTTTCTTAAACCCTGTCCTGTGCACCTTCTCCTTGCGCTCCCTTATTCAACTAGGCCTTGCATGCCTACGTGCCTTTTGTACTTAGCCACTATTTTGGGGTCCTAACATCACCCCACACTACACCTGTTCTCCATCCATGGGAACACTCCTCCAATGAATAAAGAATTGCAATAGAATTATGTCCTGGAAAAAGAATAAGGGGATGAAGAATTTGGGAAAGATGAAATAATGGGGAAATGATGGCATTATTTCAAAAAGCTAGGAAAATCTTTCTGCAAGTTGGCCTCCAAATTTTTCCAGGCAACAAATTCATTTTGCACTCTCTAACAGAGGTCATCGACTAAGGCACTTATCTCCCCAAAACTTATTCCATCTCCTTGAGAGTTCATAGTGTCAACAATTTTCTCTAACTCCTTGCTCATGTCTTCAAGTGCGTCCATCCTTCTAGTAATATGTGGGTACAGTTCCTTCAACCGGTTTTTGATTGAACCCCTTAAGGTTTCAATGGCCTCATATTTCTTTTCAACCTCGGCAAGGATTATGTCCCTTTCCACCCTATTTCCCTTATTTTTCTCTTGAAATCTCCTTTAGCTCTGCTTCATGAGAGGTGACTAATATGCTCTCCACTCTATCTCTGTCTACGCACTTATCGTATCCGACCTTAATAGATTGGGTAGCAATCTTGACATCCACAAGTACCTTGCTACTCTCAGAAATGATTGCTACCAATTTCAATTTGTCCTCGCTCTCCAAGTGTGCTACCCACTTCATCTACAGAATCCATGGCCAACTGTTGTCTCTCCATGGCAAGGATGTGCGTCAGATCTTCTAAGCATTCAAGAGTGGAGCCGTACTTCTGCACTGGGTGGCATTAGGTCTGGATGCTTCAACATAATGGCAATTATGATAGACTCCATCTTTTTGTATACTTCATGCACCTTCACCTTCTCATCCCTTAGTTTGCACTTTAGTTGTGTGCTGATCAACTCTTCTTGTTTCAAGCCCTTGATCTTCTCAGCCAGCTCCTCTTCCTTCTTTTATTACTTTTCCTCTAGAAATATTACCCTGTCATTTCTTCCAAAGAGCCTAGCCTCAGTATCGATCGAGACCTTATTCAGTGCATTACATAACTATTCATATGAGAGTTGTTGGGAATTTACCAAGCAGCTGGCTCCCTTAGACTCTGGTACTGGCATGATTACCCATTGGTATATTTTGAACTCTAGCTCGTTAATATGGGACTCAAACGCCCAAGAGAGCATATTCCTTGTTCTAGGGTACATGCCCTCCTCATCAAATGACTCCATAGCTAGAAGTTCTTCCATGGGTACAGTGCTCTGGAAGCGCGTGTGTAACACCTTCCTTTGGTCATCAACATAGCCCATGACCTGTCCTCATTCTGTATCAAGGATCTTCCTTCCCGAGCACATGCCTTTGGGGAAACTCACCGTTAGACTGGGACCTCCTCCCATACTGACTTGTTCTTTCTCAACGCTTTCCTCTTTACCCTCTTCCATCACTATGTCTGCGTTGCACTTTAATTCTTGTTCTACCAAGGCCTCAATTATTTTGGTTGCTTCTCTTTCTTCCACCACATTTACTTATTCCCATGTAAGGCTTGGAGCTTTCTACTTCTGTGCGCAACCTCCCCACTTCTTCCCATGTCCTGGGTTCCTTCCCCCTCCCGGCTACCCTTGCACTGCATGAAAAGGAACCCATGTTCTTCTTCTCTGCCCTCTTCTTCTGAATTGTGCACGCTGAAGGTAAGTGGCTCTTGATCTCTTTCAGGATCATCTTCTTCATCGTCATCATCCTTTTCACATATGTATCTTTCCAAGCTCTCCATATCCTCTGAGTCAGCTTCCTCTTCTATCCTCTGCTTCTTTATGAGAGGTGACTCTTCTGTAGGGGATCCAACCTTCTCTAATTCCTCTAGCGACTTCTCTTTGGCGAGGGGTTTCTCTGGCACCTCTTCTTCCAAGGTCTTCTCCTTTAATAGGGATTTCTTCCTACACGTATAGGTGCTAGGTTTGGCACTTGCTACTGGCACGCTTACTGGCTAGGAAGTCTATACACACTTGGTGCTTTTCTTCTTCTCTCTCCCTTTTCTTGAGCGTGGGCTTTCTTCTACCCGTGGGATCTTCAGGTATGGAGACATCATTCTCTAGTTATGCACCTTTTGTGAATTTTGGCCTAATGCGGAGATATACATGTGCCACAGACTTTCCTGCAATTGTTAGAGTTAGGGGTTTTATCATTCTGATTTCATGCGCTACATACTTTTCCACGTATGCACACTTCTTGGGGTAGACTAGTGTCCTGCGCATCTCCCTGTGGTCCTGATCAACTTCACTAAGGTCAAACCTTAGTCTCTTTTCTTCTTTGAACTTATTAACTCCAGCTTGGAAGTACTGGGTGGTGAAGGAGAACGGGAGTTTACACCATGGGCTCATGGTTTCATCCACCATCATGAACCTTCCTATGTAGAATTGCTAGTACACAGAAAACTTAGCTTCTCTTATTGTAAGTGTCAATAGTTGCTCTAGGATTCTCCACTCTACCTCGAATGCATTCCTTAAGTGCTTATACCACTTGTCCAGACACGCCTTGTGGGAGGTTGTCATTGTTTCACATGTATACTTTGAAAATATTTTCACGGGTGAGGGATCTTCAGCTGGATACTCCCAAACAAACTTTTCTGCCACGTCAGGCACTCCTATCTCCAAAAATACAATTGTCAGGAGGACATTTCCAAAGAGTATATTATCTCCTTCCTGGGTGCTGCTGATTATCTAATCTTGAATGAAGGCTGATAAATGCCATGCTTGTGCCCTCTGATATTTTCTTGTATACATTCCTAGGCCTTTGGATCCACCTTTCTTGGCATTTAACTTTGTGATAGGCACGTGACCATTCTCATGACAGGATATGGGATTTATGCTATGTCAAAATATCTTGACCCCTTTTCTAATCATATGCAGTGACGATTGCTTTGATGGCTTCTTTGTCTCTCAGGTCATCATCTATGCTGTCTCCCTAACAGATGAGGCCAGTAAACTTCAAAATTAGATAAGGGGTTATGCACATCTTGTGCCCAGAAAAGTAAAAATGGTCTCATGCCATCAGCCAATAGAGGCACTCAAGATTTCCAAAGTAGGGAATCATAGAGTTGCAATAACCCTGCCTTCTCTAACTTCAAGTTTACCTCATCGTTATAATGGGAAAACCCTCCGGTAATACCTTTTTTTCATGGACACCTAACTCCAGCACCATTTCCTTCTCTGATGTGCTTGTGTGATGGTTATAATCACTCACTACCATCATCAAATTTCATTCCCACTCTTTCCCAAGAAAAACCCCATTCGGGTACTGCATTTCTACAACCACTCCTCATTCTGCTTGTGATGGTTGTTGTCATGGCTCTCTGCATTTCCCTTGCCCTTATGGCTTCTTAGGTGACATGGATGGTTTCTTAGGTGCCATTGTATAAGTCCTCTTATCACTTCAATCTCTACTAATTACTCTGCTCTTCCACTCCTTCTAACCTTATCTCAAACTTGTGAAGAAAACCCCTGTAAACCCCTAGTTCCTCAAACCCTAACTGATGAATCCTTCACAAGGACGATGCTTCTCACCTTCTGCCTGTAAAATCCCTTCCTTCTAGTTTTCAAATGCAAACTAGTTACTCACGGTCAAACTCTTCAAATTTTTCTTCACACGGATTTGTTCTGGAAGCCCTAGTTTGCAAAGATGCAAAAGCGCTTCTTTCTTCGTATATGCAAAGTGAATAATGAAATGCCTTGACCCTTTATTTATAGTTTTTCTCGCTTTGTAACATTAAATGCTACCTTACCTACCACCGTACTTTAACACTTAATGTGGATTTTTCAAACAAACCTGACTTTAGTGCTTTAACTCACGCACCCAACCTTGCGCGGATAATTCTCCAACCTTTTGGCGCGCAACCAATCCATCTTGACAGGAGACTCTTGTGTGCGTAACCAGCACTAAAGGCACTTCTTCTGTCATGATTTTTTCTCTCGCCTACCTCGTGTTGCTTATGCGCTTCTTCTTCTCTTGTATGTGGATCCCCAATGTAGCCTTATCCTGACACCAACCATCCTTTTTCACCTTTCCTTGCATGTACTTTCTTCACAGGGCCATTCAATCAGGATTTCCAATGCAATCCTTCCTGGTGCTTCATACTTCAATTTCTTCCACCTTACTCCACCCCACACTAAAATGATGCGCGGTCCTCTACACAGTTACAACTCTAAAAAAGTAATGAGATCACTAGCGCCCAAGGCGCAACACAAAACAACAATGAGAAAGGGAAACACAAGAAAGGAAAATGCATTAAAGCAAATTCTAAACTAACTGGCAATACTGCCTTATTTACAAACACCAAGAAGACTTATTTATAGTAGGGCTTCAGCCTACTCCCATTGAAGTGTCCTGACAGTCTCGTCCCATCGAGCACTTGTAACTGGCACGCACCCGAGTTAAGGATGTACGAGATGGTGTAAAGATCCAACCAATGCACTTTTAACTTCCTAGGATGGCACAAAAACTTAGAATCATATAGTAAGACCATCTGGCCAACCTCAAACTTCTTGTTCCTAATTTGGCGATCATGCCATGCTTTTTGCTTTGCTTTTTCTGCTGTCTGGCTCCACCTGGCGAGTCATCGTCTTACGTCCAACTTCATTAATTTATCAATCCTTTCTTCAAGTGCTTGCTCATCAGCCAACCCTCCTGTGTGTGTTATTCATAGAGAAGGTAACATGAACTCAACCGACAGAACAACTTCCATACCAAACACCAATTGAAACTATGTTGGGACCCATAAATATTGGCTGAGTACAAAAATACATGTAGTTGCGCAAGGCCTAGTTGAAGAAGGGCGTACAAGGAGAAGACATGTAGGACAAGGTTTAAGGAAGGGTTTAAGAAAACTCATGGTGTGCACGTGGATAGAGCCAAGGTTTCAAGACTTAGCCATATTGGGAATTTTGGGCAGGACATGAGAAGACTATGATCCGACTACACATGTGGAGTGGATAAGGTGATCATACTGGTAATGTGATGCCCATGAAAGGAATATTCCCTACGTTAAAATTTTCTAGAAGACATCATGGTGAAAATTGGAGAGCTCAGGCCTCGCGGAGCATGCTTCCATGGAGGACCAAATTCAAACACTTGGCATCAGATCTAAGGCCATGGAAGGATAAGTTGGAACTTTGGGATGCCTATATATGTGTGCACCCATAGGAGAAAAAGGGGGGGATAGTAGATATAGATCGGATAGAAAAGAGAGAAGAGTATAGAGAACGGAGCTCTATAGAAATACTGTAAGAAACTTTGTGGGATTGGGTAGAGGCTATATAAAGGGAGTAATGTATTAAGGGGATGAGATATAAATTTTTCTTTGTATGGATGAAGGACATTATCCCTGTTGTGATGTATGAATTCAATCTGATCAAGTTGTGGTAGTCTAATTGATCCATTGAATGTAATGAGATTAGAAACTTGAATGAGTAGGAATTTAATTGATTCGATTCATATCTATATATGTTCATTTATGTTCATGGATGTTATGGAATAGATGTAAATCCTTATGTATTTTCCTTTCTACTATAGTTCTATCTATTGTCTACAAGTACCCTTTGTTTAGAATGAATACATTTTTCTAGAGACCGTTCTGAGGCCTATGATGATTGTATGTCTCATTTTAACCTTTGTTTATGATTGTATGTCTCATTTCAACCTTTATTCATTAAGTTCATGACATAGATGATGGTTTCCAACTTAACTCACATAAAAGAGAGACTCGGTGCTTGTGTGTGCCTTGGGTGAGTGCCCAGCACCCGACTGGAGTGATAGGACGACATGCATGGGATTTATTTTCTTTGTGATGGGTGTAAAAATGACTACATCTTGGTTCCATTGTTGGGACCTCTTTTCAAAGTTGTAGTGGGAAATGGCATTCATCATGATCTATGTAATGAGTGATGACAGAGCATTTAACTTTGGAAAGTGTTGAATCATGGTTCAAGAGCATGAAGGATGAATTTTCTCAGAGATCCAACACTGGATATGATTTTGATGCACGTAGATGGGTAGAAGAGAACCTCTACCATGATTTGTATGAAACGTTTTTCTCTGTTGCTTCCCAGTAGAACTGTATGAATGGCTTGAGGCATATGCGTCTAGATCAAGTTGGTATTATAGATCACATGCATGGACCT
This sequence comes from Taxus chinensis, assembly GCA_019776745.2. Taxonomy (NCBI): domain Eukaryota; kingdom Viridiplantae; phylum Streptophyta; class Pinopsida; order Cupressales; family Taxaceae; genus Taxus; species Taxus chinensis. The sequence goes on along the minus strand of CM034157.1, from coordinate 37,055,816 downwards.
AAGAAGAATACCAGAGGTTTCAGGATGTAGATATGACATGGACTCGTGTTGTGGATCATTGGTGGAAAGGTGTGTTGGCTAGCTACACTCTGGAGTACACTATTTCTACATATTCTTGTCTGAAAGTTGCATTGAGTTTGAATTTTTACGGGAGCCCAGAGGATCATTTCTACATGTTATCCCTCTATAAATTAAGATCTTGATTATTACTTTGAGTTTAGAGGCATTTCTAATGGCTAGATAAACTGTTCTGAGCACTGGGTGAGGAAGCTAGGGTGGAGGAAGATGGAAGATATTACGATGGAGAAAGAAAGGGAGGAGAGATGGCTCAAGTATAGTGAAGCACATGAAAGGGATATTTCTAGACAACGCGAGGTTGCAAGTGTGATGGATCTATGGAGGTAGACATTGTGGGAAGGAGTTGAGGTTCACACAGAGGATGTGGAACCTAAGCAGTCTGTGCTACCCTATATTGGAAAGTGCATAGGAGAGACCCCTTTGGACTTCTGATGAGAGTTCATCACGTGTGGAGAGAGAAGATTTGTTGGCATGTATCTAAACCCACCTAGTGACCAAACGCTGGCAGCTTGGTTTTCTAGATCAAGGAAGGAGTATCATTGACCCAATTGTTATTAATGAAAGTGACAGATCTATGCCCAAGAGATACAATTTTTCATTTCCCACTTCTATGGCTACATATATTCTAGTATTTAGAGGAATTTTTGGACAAGGAGCAAGTACACAAGCCTTTGGTCTTGCGTCTGGGAGTGGCGCAGGGTACACTAGTGGTAGTGGGGCATTATCACAGACCATCGGTACACAGTTTAGTGGAACTTTGGGGACCCTTGGCATGACCACTACAGGACTTGGTGGATCTGGTGGGTTAAGAGGAATAGGAGGAATAGGAACAGGACCTGGTTAATCTGGTGGGTTAGGAGGAATAAGACCTGGTGGATCTGGAGGATCTGGTGGCTCAGGAGGCATAGGACCTGGTGGATCTGGTGGATTCAGTAGTGGAGGAAACACCAGAGGGAACCAAGGCTTTGGATCAGGAGGACAAGGCCCCCAACACCCTCCTCAAGTATTCTTTGAGATGTATTTACATTTACTAGATTACAGAGGTATTGAAGATGCTGTAAAACATGTTCACAAGTGTGAGCTACTATGGCTCATGAAGGGGATCACAACCCTAGAGTGGAAGGTCAGTTAGTTTCCAATGACGTTGCAAGGGCGTGCGCATAGCTAGTATAGGAAATATGACCCTCATCAAATGGTGGTGGATTATACTGCTTTAAAGAATGCCTTCTTGGTAGAATTCCACATTCTTGAGTTTGAATAGAAGAGCATCAATTCCCTGAAGGAGATCCAACAGGGAATGGCGGAGAGTGTGTGGGAGTATGATGCATGGTTCAAGACCCTCCTTTCAAAATTGTCATATGACATTCACCCTTCGAAAGATGCTCAATGGTTTGTTGGGGGGTTGATAACTCCATTTAGAAGAGATTTATCTCATAAAACATTTCACAGACTTGCGTGAGACGTTAGAAGATACTCTGTGCGCTGAAGCTGTTAGAAGTGTTGATACTGGTGTTAGCCTATTTCTGGTGGCTCAAATTGTTGTTATGGCTAAGAATCTAGAGAAGTTTGTCTGCTAACTCAGCCCATGAGACTCACAGTGGTATATGGTGTCCATGGATTGTGAAATAGAGGGGCATGTCAAGGATAGTTTTCCCCTAGAGTACAAGTACGCATCCATAACAGTAGATTGTGAAATTTTTCATGGGGACCATGATACAAGTAGATGTCCCTTGTTACAAATGCATGTGAAAATTTAGGAAGAATGTGTCTTGCTAATATAAGATATGCACATCTACGACCCATGTTACTAAGGATTGTAAGCTTATTGACAAGATCCATGAGGCCATTGATCATGGGGAGTGCAAGACTAGCATTACTCCAGTAGTTCTAAAGGTAATGATCACCACCGTTATGAGGATGATGCACAAATGAAGGGGTGCATGTAGAAGGGGATTTCATCGCGGAGGATTTTGTGGTCATGGTAACCGTGGAGGAGGAAAAAGTGAGTTCCCATGTGAGGCACATATTTTAATTGTGGGTCTACATGGAGCATTACAAATGAGAGTTCCTAGACCTATTACAATACTCATGGTGTGGGAAGAAACATAAGTATGAGGAGTGCCCTATAGTTGTTTGATCACATGAATCAGTAGCAACATAGAAAGACAAGGGCACTGCAATGGTAAGCATTAAAAAGACAGACACATAATGAGATGCCATAGGTAACACGTGATGCAAGATTAGAACCTGTTATGGTAACAACAAGAGAAGAGACCACACACATGTAAAGGAAATACCAAGGAAGAAGAACCTTTTTTCAAGAGAAGAAGTGGTACATGGGAAGTACCTAGACCCTGCGCATCAAAAGGAGGTATATCAAGATACTGGATGGATCATGTCATTCAGAGTTTACAGGGAGAAATCTAGTGTCTAAAGGAGCATTCTATGAGGGAGGAGGAAAGAAGGAAGGTCTGAAGTGCCAAGAGAATGACCTGGATGAGCTTAAGGAAGTATGTAAATTGCTAAGGATAAGAGAATATTATTCCCTTGCTAGGAGCATGGTTGAGAGAGAAGTTACAACATGCCAAAGAAGAGTGTGAGAGGTAGGTATTGCATGTAAACATTCCCCCTCATAGCCTTAACTATGATACGGAGATCATGTTAAATGCGGTCATGGATGGATGGCTCCTTAGTAATATCCTCATTGGCATAGGCATAGAGGTCAATGTTCGTCACATTGGATGCATGGCATCAGATAGGAAGGCTTGCATTACAGCCATCTTCAAATGTGTTATATATGGTAAAACAAAACGAAGGAAATGCCCTTCGGTTTATTAAAGGATGAAGTTATCACCATTTAGGGAGCTAAGTTTACTGGGGACTTTGAAGTCTTGGCACTCACCGAGGAAATTAATTTCCCAGCACTACTTGGGCACCCATGGTGTTATAAGAACAATACTAGATCTTTGGTTTAACAAGGGGTACATAAGCTTTGAAAATGAGGAGGAACTAGGCTCATCATACCCCTTACATGATGGGAAGTCAACACCCTATACTGAACCTTTTGGAGAAGAAGTCTCTGGATAGAATATATGTGTGCTCAATCAAGGATCCAGAGATAATCCATCCTACAGACGGAGTTATCTAGTTTGAGGATGCTGAATAGTCGGTAAGTGACACCACTAGTCTAGCATGTGATAATTGGGTGCATGGAACTTATGAGTTGATCGGATGACATTTGAGAGGATCGGTGATAAAGGTGATAAAGGCATGCACACAATCTAGGTGCCTAGGGGGGAAAGGAGCTACCTAAGTACTTAGGAGGAGCCTCCCCTGAGGTCTTTTTTATAGAAGATGGAAGCTTAGTGGAAGAAGGAAAATGAAAGAAGGGGGATGTTAAGTTACGTCCTACTCAGGAACTGATAGCACGTTGGTGGGTGACACACATTGGGATAATCTCTTGGAATGGAACGAAGTGAGAATTTCCTTCTCTGTACTTGTTTATTTAGAAGCAACGTGCCCACCACCATCAAGGACTACCATGGTAAGGAGCCCACCTCTTTCCACATCTAATCTTGTGAGAGAACCTGGAAGAAAGGTGCAAAAGCTTTGCCACCGTCCCTCTGGGTATAAAAACTGTATTCTACATTACAAGATTGTGCACGTGCATGGTACATCCACTCTGAGACATGCCGCCAAACATGGGGAATTGGCAAGAGTTAGTGACTGATCTCATTCCAAGAATTTGAGTATCAAAGAAGCACCAAACCATCGGTGGATAAGGCATTGTATGTGGTCAAGGGCCTTACGATGGGGGATAGTGTCAAAAGTGGAAGATAGGCTTGTATAATTTCTAGGAGAACCTTGCTTGGAAGGGACAATTTTGTGAAGATGACATCTGAAGAGATACAGTTTGAGTGCACTGTGTGTAGAGAAAGAAAAAGGGCAAGATGGTCTATGTCATAGACGGTGAAGAAATGGAAAATTTGGAGGTTAACCATTCTCTAGGCTTGTGCACGAAGTGATGGATAGTGTTGATGAAAGAACGTGTTCCTATCATGAGCCTTTAAAGAAAAAGAAGGTTAATATTGGGTCGGAGGTCAGAACCCAAGGAAGCTATCATTGGAGATTATTGGTCTGGAGAAGGAAGTCTCTAAGATCATTGATCTTTTACATGAGTTTGAGGATTTGTTCCCACGTGCAGGTATCATGAACTCAAAGGTACATTCACCATTCCTTAGGGGAAATGAAAATTAAGTTAAAGGAAGGTGCATGCCCAGTCCGGAAGAGACCATACCAAATGAATCCTAATATGCACGTAAAGGTCAAGGAGGAAATAGACAAGATGATAGCATGAATAATCATAGAGGCTATGGAGGAGTCAGAATGGATAAGTCCAATGGTGATTAGTATCAAAAAGGATGAAAGATAAGGATATGTGTTGATTATAGGGATCTGAATGTAGTGTGTGTCATTGATCCCTTCCCAACCCCATTCACTGACAGAAATTTTAGAAGGAGTGGCAGGGCATGAAGTCTACTCTTTCACGGATGGGTTCTCAGGCTATCACCAGGTGAGGATTGCAAAGGAAGACAAGAGAAAGACAAATTCATTCCACTGAGTGGGGAGGTTTTTCCTATACGGTCATGCCTTTTGGGTTGAAGAACGTACTTGCTGTATTCTCACGCATTGTAGTGAAGGCCTTCCAGGACTTCATCCACAAGTTTCTCCAAGTCTACCTTGATGATTGGACCGTGTATGGATTGGTCAAGGACCATTGTGACAATCTGAGATTGATGTTTGAAAGGTGTCGAACAGTTGAGGATATCCCTCAACATCAAGAAGTGTGTATTTTCTACCCCGTTTGGGACCCTATTGGGACACATCATATGCAAAGAAGGCTTGCTAGTGGATCCTGCCAAAATTGCAGTGATTGTGGGATTAGGGGAGCCAACTAGTCAAAGTGTAGTGCACAGGTTTCTTGGACACACGGGCTACAATAAAAATTTCATCAAGGGGTATGCCAAGATCGCCAGCACCTTTAGAAGAATTAGCTCAGACATAAGAGTTCCTTCCATTTGGGAAAGGCTGTAATAGAAGGTGTTTGACACATTGAAGGATAGGCTTATCACCGTGTCCTATATTATTTTTCCCCTCTTGGGATAAGCCGTTCCATGTTCATGTAGATGCCTCCGGAATGGCCATTGGGGAAGTGCTTGCACAATCCTAGTGAGGGAATTTTTGATCACCCCTATGCTTTACAAGTAGGAAGTTGACACGAGTAGAAGCATAAATTATACAAGGACTAAGCATGAGGCATTGTCTATGATCTACGTGCTTCATAAGTTTAGGAAGTATCTATTGGAAACTCCCTTTATCTTATACACTAACCACATGGAATTGAAATATTTGGTGAACAATCCCATTCTACAAGGGTGCATATGTCGGTGGGTCCTTTTATTCTAAGAGTTTGAGTTCACCGGTAGTTTTCAAACCAGGAAAGAGTAATTCCAAACCTGGCCATTTGTCTAGGATTGATTTAGGGGAGGACACATAGAGCATTGAAGATACCATGTCCAGATGCGTAGCTGTTTAGGTTGAGGCACACACCCTCGGACTTTGAAGATATTGTTGTGTTCCTTAAAACAGGTATGGCACTGGAAGGGATGAAGCCATTTAGAGAAAAATCAACTAGCCATATACGTCACACCCTACATGTTGATCAGTGGGGAATTGTACAAACTAGGACGTGATGAAGTTTTGCGTAGGTGTGTACTAGAGCATGAGCACCTATCCATCATAGAGGAAGCACACAGGAGGGAGTGTACAGGTGGTCATTATGCAGGTGACACCACTGCACGTGTAAAATATTAATGGTAGGATTATGGTGGGAAACTCTGTATCAGGATTGTAAGGAGTATTATAAAGTGTGTGACCATTGTCAGTGCGTATTGGTAAGCTAGGGTAGAGAGATGAGATTCATTTGCGCCCTATTCCGTAGCACTGGACATTTTGTGAAGTGGGAAATAGAATTCATAGGACCTATTGCGCTAGAAGTGCATAAGATTGGATCACGCTACATACTCACCTACACATGGACTACTTAACAAGGTGGGTAGAGGAAACCCCCACTAAGGATTGTAAAACAACTATAACAACTAAGATTTCTATGGTAAAATATTATCATGAGATATGGATGTCCTTTGAGTTTAACCAATGATAGGGGTACCCATTTCATGAATAAGACTAGTAAGAATTCTATTAGAAAAATTCATGGTGGCTCATCACAAGACTATACCTTATCACCCATAAGAAAATGGAACCATAGAAGAATTTAACAAGATACTGAGTCATACCCTGACTAAAGATTTGTGATGTTGGAAGACAAGATTGGGATGACAAGGTATCAGTCTGTATTATGGGCTTATAGGACAACTTATAAAAGGTTGGAACAAAGCCACACTGTTTCAATTGGTGTTTTGGCGTGGAGGCTGTTCTTTTGGTTGAGTTCATGTTACCTTCTCTATGAATAGCACATGTGCAGGAGGGTTGGCTGATGAGCAAGTGCTAGAAGAAAAGATTGATAAATTAATGAAGCTAGATGAAAGATGATCACTGGCACTAAGTGGAGCCAAATAGTAGAAAAAGAAAAGAAAAAAGCATGGCATGATCACGTCACATTAGGAACAAGAAGTTTGAGGTTGGGTAGATGGTATTACTGTATGATTCATAAGTTTCTGTTGCCATCCTGGGAAGTTAAAAATCCATTGGTTAGGTCCCTACACCATCTCGTACATCCTTGATTCAGGCACATGCCGGTTATAAGCGCTAGATGGGATGAGATTTCCAGGACACTTCAATGGGAGTAGGTTGAAGCCCTACTATAAATAAGTCTTCTTGGTGTTTGTAAATAAGGTAGTATTTCTAGTTAGTTTAGAATTTTCTTTAATGTATTTTCCTTTTTTGTGTTTCTTTTTCTCGTTGTTATTTTTTAAGTTGCACCTAAGGCGCCAATAATCTCATTAATTTTTGAAAGTTGTAACTATGTAAAGGACCACATCATTTTAAGTGTGGGGTAGGAAGAGACATAAGAAAGTGAAGTAGAGTGCCATAGAAGAATTACATTGGAAATCCCCGTTGAATGGCCCTATGAAGAAAGTACATGCCTGGGATAAAGGTTGACAAAGGATGGTTGGTGTAAGGAGAAGATTACACCTGGGGATACCACATAAAAGAGGAGGAAGTAGTGCAAGAAGTAATAAAAGGTAGTCGAGAGAGAAAAACCCAGTAAAGGGATGGAAGAAGTGGCTTTGGCACAATTGGTTATGTGCGTGCGGAAGACTCTTCAGTTAAGATGGAATATTTACGCACTAGAAGGATAAAAACGTTTCCCGTGTAAGGTTAGGCACATGGGTTAAAGGCACTCAAGTTCTAGATTGTTTATAAAAAGCTACAATAAGTGTTGAAGTATGGTGGTACGTGATGTATAATTTATTGTTATGCGGAATAGAATGAAAAACTACAAATAGAGGTTTGAGGCACTTCACTATTTACATCATGTAGTACGAAGAGAAGAAGCGCTTTTACATCTTTGCAAACTAGGGCTTCTAGAGTTGATTTGATGTGAACAAATTTTTTGATAGAGCTTGAACGTGGGTAGCTTGTTCAGATTTGCAAACCTAGAGAGAAAGGGAGTTCACAGAGCATATGAAAGAGTGGTGGAGAGAGGTTTCATCTGGTGAAGGGTTTATCACAGTTAGGGTTCGAAAAACTAGGGCATGGGTTCTGAGGGGTTTTCTTCACAAGATTAGAGATCTAAGTTTGGAAAGGAGTTGAAAACCAGAGTAACAAGGAGAGCATTGAAGTCATAAGTTGACCTACAAACAATGGCACCCAGAGAAACCAACCATGTCACGCAAGAAGCCAGATGGACGAAGGGCAAGGGCAAGGGTAGATAGACAAGTTACCACCACCACAAGCATGAATGAAGAGTGGTATACGGAAATGCAATACCCAGATGGGGTTTTGCTCAGGAAGGAGTGGGAGTCCCATTTAAGAAAAATGGCGGTAAGTGATTATAACCATTGCATAAGCACATGTAACAAAGAAAGTTATGGCATGCTAAAGTTGGTGTGCTTGACTGAACAAGAGGACACCCAAAGGGTTTGCCCATCTATAGCGATGAGGTAAAGGTAAAATTGGAGAAGGTCAGGTTTACTGAAACTCTACGAGTTGCCCTATTTTGGAAAACCTGGGCACCTATACCAATGGTTGATGTTGCACATGCTAAGAGGATCAATTTCTAATTCACGCAGGGCGCAAGATTCGACCTATAATCCCTCATCTCATTTCGAAATTCACAGGCCTCATCTATGAAGGGAGAGAGCTTGGATGATGATTTAACAAACAAGGACAGCCATCAAGGATCAATGGTGGCTGCATATGACTATAAAAAGGGATCTCAGTACTTCAACATTTTCAGGAGATACCCAGATCCCTGTCATGAGAATGGCCAAACATGCCTCATCACCAAATTTAAGTGATCAAGAGAAGGTGGACACAGGTGAACAAGGCCTGGCTGAATGTATGCAAAAAAATATTCAGAAGGAACAATCTAGTACTCTATCTACCTACATTGATAGACAAAAATAATCAGCTAGCACGTAGGAGGGGGATAAGATAATCTTTGGACAATGTCCTCCTGACTATTTTATTCTTTGGAGTTAGGAGTGCTTGATGCAGTAGACAAGTTCATTTCGAGGAATATCCGGTTGAGGATCGCTTCACCTTGCAATAGTATTTTCTAAGGTATGCTTGTGAAACAATGATAGCCTCCCACAAGGACGCGTACATAGAAAGAAGTGGTATAAGCTGCTTGAGGGATGCATTCATGGGGCAGAGTGGAGGATCCCATGACAACAACTAATAGAGCTCACTATTGGGAGAAGTTGAGTTCGTAATATATCAGCACTTCTGTGTTGGTAGATTCAGTTTGAGTAGATGATAATTATGAGGCAATGGTGCAATCTCCCATTCTCCTTCACCACCCAGTACTTCCAAGTAGGGAGTGAACATGTTTAGAGAAGCAAAGAGACCTAAGAGTTTGACCTTAGTGCAATTTAGACCAAGAGTATAGGGAGATGTGCACGACGCTTGGTCTACACCTAAGAAGCACGTGTACATGGAAAAGTATGTAGTCACATGAGGTGTAGAATGATGAAACCCATTACTCTAACAAATTATAGGGAAGAACAACGGTGTACATATACCTCTACATAAGGCCAAAGTTTGAGAGAGGGCACATATCTAGAGAATGATGTCTCCATTCCAGATGACCCCACAGGTTAGAAGAAAGCCAACACCCAAGAAAAGGGAAAGAAAAGAAGTAGAAAAGGCACCAAGTGTGCAAACTGCCCAGTCTATTGAGTGCGCTAGAGGAAAGTGCTAAGCCTAACACCTACACACGCCGAAAGAGATCCCTGGTAAAGGAGAATATCCCTAGAAGAGAGAGGCACCATGAGAATTCCCCTCGCTAAGGAGAAGAGACACCAGAAGAAGGAAAGATAGGAAGAGTACTCCTTGCTACTAGAGTCCCCAGTCTCAGAAAGAAATAGAAGGTAGAAGAAGAAGAGGAGGCCGACTCAGAAGACACAGAGAGTTTGGTGAGCCTACGTAGGCGAGAAGGATGATGACGATGAAGCCTATGATCTTGAAAGAGATCAAGTTCCTTCAATTTTTTAACATGCATGACTTAGAAGAAGAGGAAGGAGAAGAAGAGAAGGAGGAGCTATGCCTTTTCGTGCAGGAGAGAAGGGTCATCGAGAAGAAGGAAAATACTTAGGATAAGGGGGTAAGTAGTGAGGAAGTTAGTCATAAAGAAGTTAGAGGATCTCCAAGCCTCACAAAGGGGCAAGTAGATGAATGCTGGCAGAGAAGTAGAAGTGGCTGGGAATCATTGAAGCTTTGGTCGAATAGGAGGTGGAGTGTAGTAACACGAAGGAAGTGCTTGACAAAATTTAAGGAACAAAGCATTGGGAAAGAACAAGACAGTGTGGGTGGAGGGCCCAACCTAGCTATAAGCTTGACCAAGGCCTGTGCGCTCATGCATGAGGAGAATTGATGAAAAAAGGGGACAAGTCACAAGCTATATAGATGACCCATAACAAGGACAGTTGCATGCATGCTATTAAGAGCTACGGTTCCCTTGAGATAAAGTTCCTGGATAATGGCAGTCATTCAATGAAGAAGGGTGCATACCCCTAGGACAAGGAATACGCTATCTTGGGCATTTGAGTCCCATATTGACGAACCAAAATTTGAAGTGTACCAAGGGGAAATCATGACTGTACCAATACTAGAGTCTAAGGGGACCAACCCACTGGGTAAATGCCAAACACCTATCAGATGAGCAGTTGTGTAATGCGCTCAACAAGGTCATGATCAAGACAAAAGCTAGGATCTTCTGGAGGAAATGATAGGGTAAGAGTTCTTAGAAGTGGAAAGCTAGAAAATAAAAAAGAAGAGCTAGCTAAGAAAACTAAAGGACCTTAAAACAAGAAGATTTGATCAACACTGCATCTCAGGCGTGAGCTAAGGGACGAGAAGGTAAAGGGTTTGTTGGATCATATAAAAATATGGTAGAATCAATCACAAGTGCCATTATCCTGAAGCATCTAAACATAGTGAAACCCACACAAAAGTACAGGTCTTCACTCTTGAATGCTTAGAGTATTTGATGCACATCCTCACCATGGAGAGGCAACCTTTGGCTCATAGAGACAGACAGAAGAAATTGTGGAAGCACGCTTAAAGAAGGAGGATAAGTTGAGGACATTTTAAAGTTATAGCAATCATTGTCTACAGTATAGTAAGGTACTTGTGGATGTCAAGATTGCTACCAAATCTACTAAGGCTGCACGTACGATAATTACGCAGACATAGGGATAGGGTAGCGAGCGCCTTGGTTTCCACTCACGAAGCAAAACCGAAGGAATTTCAAGATAAGAATAAAGGGAAATATGGTGGAAAAAGGGACATAATTCATTGTCCAAGGTCGAAAAGAAATATGAGGCCATTGAGACCTTATAGGGGTTCAATAAAAAAACAAGTTGAAGAAACTGTACCCATAAATCACAAGGAGAATGGACGCACTTGAAGGACATGGGCAAAAAGATGGAGAGTGATGGTTGAGACTATGAATACCCAAGGAGATGGACTTAAACTTTGTGGAAGTAAGTGCATTTGATTTGGCGACCTTTACCAGAGGGCACAAGAATCAAATTCGATGCTTGGAAAAAGTTTGAGGCCGATATTGCAGAAATATTTTCCTAGCTTGGGACTTCTATTTGTAGCAATAATTACATCACTTCCCCATTCCTTCTTCTTTCCGAAATTCTTCATCCCCTTATTTTTTTTTTCCAAGACGTAAGTCTACTGCAATTATTTATTCATGGGATGAGTGTTCCAGTGGATAAAGAACTCGCGTAGTGTGGGGTGATGTTGGGACTCCAAATGTAATCTTAACCAAGTACACAAAGGCGCGTGGGTGCACAAGGGTCCCAGTTATGAAGAAGGTGCATGCAAGGAAAAAGCGTGTAGAATAGGGTTTAAGGAAGGGTTTAAGGAGCACATGTGGCTCATGCAATGGACGTGAGAGCTAAGGCTTCAAGACTTAGTCATATTTGGGCACCCAAGATAGAACACGTGAAAAACATGATCGGAATGTGCATATAGAATGGATAAGATGTCTAGCCTAGCGATATGCTGATGCCCAGGAAAAGAGCATGCCCCGTGATGGAATCTTATATAAGATCATCATGGCAATGGAGTGGAAAGCTCAGGCTTGGAGGGATGCATGATGCGCTATGGAGGACCACATCTAGATACTTGGCATGCCAGATCTGAGGGCGCTGGATGGATGATTTGGTAGTGCAGGGATGAATTATAAATACAAGTTCCTATAATAGTAAAAGAGGATATCTTGAGAGTAGATCAGATATATGGGAGGAGAATAAAGAGAGTGGAGCTCTACAAAAATATTATGAAGAACTCTATGGGATTGGGTAGAGGTTATATAAAGGAGTATTGTGTTAAGGGCTAGGATATAAATGTTTCTTTGTATGGATGAAGGACATGATCCTTGCTGTGATGTATGACTTCGATCTGATCAAGATGTGGTATTCTAGTGGATCCATTGAATGTAATGAGATTACAAACTTGAATGAGTAGGAATGTAATTGATTCAGTTCATATCTATATCTATGCATTTTTGTTCATGGATGTTATGGAATAGATGTAAATCCTTATGTATTTACCATTTTTTTATAGTTCTATCTATTTTCTATAAGTACCCTCTATTTGGAATGAATACATTTGTATAGAGGCCATTTTGAGCCCTATGATGATTGTATGTCCCATTTCCAACTTTTATTCATTAATTTCATGACATAGATGATGGTTTCCCACTTAACTCACATAAAAGAGAGACTCGGTGGCCACACATGCCTCGGGTGAGCACCCAAAGCCCGTTGGGTGATAGGTCAGCCCGCATGGGATTTATTTCCTTTTTGATGGGTGTTAAAATGACTACATTCTTATTTCCAATTCTATTTAAAGTGATTATTATATACTATTTAATAACATTTTATTGATGGTTATTAGTATGTAAATCTCAACATTTGTTTAGTAGAATTTTTTAGTTCTTCTTCACATTTCATCCAAATGATTTGACTAGTATATAATGATAATTTACAATGTTAGTGATATTTTACCATTTATTTCTCAAACCTAGCTATGATAATTTTATACAAAAGTAAGTAATTATCAGTAAAATTAGATAATATAATCTATGCTTTAATTTATTGAATTTTTTTTATTGGTTGGTTTTTTAGATCTCGTTTTCATGGAAATAATTTATTGGTTTTGCAGGTAGAAGAATTTCTCTTTTGAGTTCCAAGGTTTTCTGAATTTAGATAATTGACCATTCAACTAGAATTTACATATACATGCTACTGATATTTCAGTTGTACATTTATCGCTGAATTGTTAAGGATAACATGACAATATTTTGATAGTGGATTTTAGTTTACATACCTGCATTTAGGAGAACGACATGCCTTGATTAAAAAACCTGATTGGATAAGAATTATTGAATTCATTTTTGTTGGGGCATAACGATGTGTGAAATTAGAAACAAAATTTTAAGATCATAAAAGGGGAATATTGTGCCAATTTAGAATATATATATATATATATATATATATATATATATATATATATATATATATATATACATATACACACACACACACACACACACACATATATATATATACACACATATATATACACACACACAAAAGGTTATCGAAAAGTAAACCCAAATATATGGAGCAATAAACATATCATCCATAGGTGAAACAAAATATTTTGTTGATGACATATCTGAGGCATTTTTGTTTGGATTTCTTTCTAGCTAGAAATTTAATGGCACAATGCATTCCAATAGAAAAAATTTCACACATTTATGTACATGGTTAAATCATGTTGGTCCACACCCAAGTTTATGACAGTCTTTGGAAACATTTTTAAAAAAAAATACTGAGCTTGATTGACTTTACTTGATACTATTATGTCGATTAATATATTTAGATAAATTTAGATTAATTTTGTAGTATTTCTCATAAAAATTCATCAATATTAATTTTTTTCGTAAGCTCTATTTCATAACAATGGATTTATTTCCATCATTTTATGCAAAAACAATGGTGACTTGTATTTATCTCGTAACATGGTTGAGTTTACTTGTTATTGTTATGTTGATTAATAAATATAAATTAATCGGTTTGTTTTGGTAGTTTATCTCATCAAAATATATTAATTGGTTTAGTTTTGTAGACGATCTCTTAACAATTCATTTATTACCATAATTTTATGTTGTATTTATTTCATAACAACACATTTCCTACCTTCATTCTATGAAAATAAATCAATGTTATAATTAAAAAATTGTCTCTTTTTATTGATTTCACAAAATAGAAGTAATATTAGACACAAATATATATGATCAAAATATGTAAAATATACAACATGCAAATGCACACAACCCCATAGTTAAAACGAATCACATCCAAATTTATATTTATTTCTATATTAAGTTTATGAGAATGGGTATATGTCCATTCTCATCATAATGATAAAAATATTTGTTTTCATAAGAAATGGAATATGCTCATTCTCAACTCAATAATAAAAATCTTTGCATGTATAAGAATGGCCATATGCCTATTCTAGCCATTATAAGTCATTGAAGCAATAGTCAACTTAATCAATTTAATATCGCTATAAAGGATGCGACAATGGGCAACTATACATTATAAAAGAGATTAAATATTAGCTCTATTTTTCTTCTATGATTATTATATGAGAATGGGCATACAACCATTCAATACAAGATTAAAATGTTTTTTGTATAAGAATAGAAATATACCCATTCTATCTATGTGTGTTTTTCATCTATGATTGTTATATGAGAATGGGTATATGCCCATTCAGTACAAGATAAAAATGTTTGCTTGTATGAGAATGAACATATACCCATTCAATAGAAGATAACATTATTTTTTGTATGAGAATATACAATATAAGTAATTTTTATTCATTGAAAAGTTATAAATGTATTTATTATTCCAATAAGTATTTCCTATTCTTAGTAAAAAATAGTAAACCCATAAAATTGAAATCCCTCATTCATGATATATAATTTCAAAAAACCCCTTTTTGGATTCCAATAATATCCAAATCAAATTCAAGAAAACCCTTTTTGGATTCTAATAATATCCAAATCAATTCCAATATTTGGTATAAGTAAAACCAACATAGCCAATTTCAATATCTAATATAGACTGTAAAATGTCCACATTTAACAAAATTATGGTTACCTACCAATTTGCATGAAAGTTTCATGAAATCTTTGTCCCAACTGTTAAAACAAGTCATCAAATTTTCAAGTAGAGTAGGCACATCTTATTTGAGATCTTTATGACAAAATTCCCTAGGTTTGTGAAGTGGTGACAATGAGTAGGGTAAGTCAGTATGAGTCATGAAAATTCAATTGAACGGATGTTTCAATGCCTATAATTGATATGAATGAATGATTAAGGCATGTGGAAGGTGTTCATTAGGTTTGAAGGGGCTGTGAACATCAATTTGGGTCAACACCTTATAAATGCTTCTTTATAATACTATTATAAAAAATGGATCTCCAATAAAAAAAATTACTTGAAGGACTTTTTTTGGGTTACATATTAGAGTGAACATATAGCTGATAAATCAGACTGGAAATTAAAATGAATATGACCAGGAAATTATATGAGCTCCATGAGGATATCTTATGACACCATCTTTCATTAAAAGGCCTATGGGTTATGAAGAAGTTAATCTTCTTAAGATATAAACTAGAATATAGGTTGTTGAGCTAAGACTGACAACATAAATGCTATTGAATACTAGTGAATGTATATACTAAAACACACCACCATTATGCTCTATTCATGTTTATGCATAGATAATAGTCTAATTCCACATTAAACATGGAATTTTTTGGAAAAACGTATGAGCTTGTTTTGTATAGAAAAAATGGCATGGCTAAATGTGTGTGTGTGTGTGTGTGTGTGTGTGTCCATGTATGTGTGTGTGTGTGTGTGTGTGTATACTCGAAAATTTGAGAGCCATATCCATAAAATTACGAGATAAAATTTCCCCTATATAATGGGGTTAACAATAATGGCGTTATAGATTTTTATATGAAGATCAAATGTTTTCAACATGTAGGAACCAAATAAATCCTAGATTTTATGTATTGACAATAATGCTTTATTCAAAGCTTTAAAAATTTTGTACACCCCTCCATCATATAAGCTACAAAAAAATACAAGATCACAAAATAGACACATAATACAATAAAAGAAAAATGTGTAAAACACAAAACACACATAAAACAACATTTAGTGATATTAGTCATAAACATGATGAGGCACCATGAAGCATTATTTTTCGTAATGACACTAAAAACTGTGTAAACTAAATACCACTCAGATAGAAACATTAAACGTTATCAGTCAAAAAGATAGAAATACCTTAAATATGCATTCAATGTTCCAAAAGAGATTCGATGTATGTTGAAACTTGAATTTCCAGATCAAGGGGGTTGTCCTTTTGATACTCGAAAAATCCAAATTTAAGTGTTTTGAATCAAAATAAATACATATTATAGTAACATAATAGTGATACTCACTCAAACTCTCTATTATAGACTCACAACTTTATCTGATTGTTGTACCAGACTATTTTTGTGTTTTCTTGAGTAGTTTCCTTCCACAAGTTTTAAGGTATAACTGAACAATTACAACCCTTGAACATGGAAATAAAGACAAAATGGGTGTTGAAAAACATTTTCCTTGTACCTTGATGCCATTTTGATCAAGGAGATAACCATGAAACCATAGGAAAACATAAGATAGAAGGGCATTGCAAGAAAGAAACACAAAAATAGAGATAGGGAAAATAAATCAAACATTGGGGTCCTGAGTTTTTCCATTCACTTTAGGGAAGAAAAAATGAGTCTAATGAATCTTATAATGTAGTTTTTGGGTAGCTACAAAAGTTTCGTCCATGCATGAATTTACCAAGAAATCTTATATTAAGGGGATGAGAGGACAATTTCGATAAACAAAAGGATTTCTATGTTTTTGGTTTTTTTAAATTTATTTGGTTATCACTCTAAATATGTTTTGAGATGTGTGAAAAGGAGAACTTACATGAGAATCATTAAAAGGAAAATGTACACATTGACCAAGAACTAGTACAAGAGACCAAGAGAAAGTTGAAGAGTGGTGAGTGTTTATGAGTCCTTCATGAAGAGTGATGACTTAGAGAGTTGAAAGGCCAATGTTTAAGAATGATGAGACATGGTATGTTGAAGATGATGCCATTCTTGGTGATATTGTTAGTATTTGTAAGTTCTTTTCAATTTTGCGCTAGTGAAAAGATGATCAAGTTGCAGATATAGGTTGATGTTGTTGTTTGTGAACCATATTGATAGTTAATTATATGATTTTTTTATTCTCTCTAAATTAATGGGAATCACTTGAAGGACATTAAAAATGTAAAATTTCCACCCTTATCATCTTAGGAGATCGTGAAATGATGTTTGGGATCAACACACAGTGTTAGGTGGGCTCAAGATATTTTAAACGAGGCTATTTCTCTATGTATGGCATGTAAAGAGATATTATGAGTCCAAGAAAGGTCAATTATTGATCCAAGAAAGAGATATATAAATGAAGGAATTGGAGTTAGATAGGAGTTTGCTAGGGGAAAAGATTGAAAGAAAGACCTTATGATGAAGGTAGAGAAAGTGATCAAGAAAGACTTGTTGGTGTAGGTGGTATTTTTCTTCACTTATTTAGTGTTATTCCACCTCACCGGGTGAGTCATCTCACTTAGGTGGACATGGATCTAGGTGGAATCTTAGTTATGATAAATTCTCTTACAGAATCTGTCATATGTGTAAGTGTGTCATAGGAGTTACATTCCCATTTGGGAAAGTAACTCCTCTTCTCCATTATGGAGGAATCTTCTCTTACATGGGAGTTACACATTCACTCCCCTATATGTACACCATCTCTTTTGATCTATGATAAGCCAATACAAGCTAAGCTAAGGCTTCCATTCCACTCCACTTTTTGAATCTTGATCTCTCATATGCATGCACATTGCTTTACAAAGCTTGCTTGCTTTAATCTCGCAACTCCTACACTTTGGTGAAGTGCAACTATTCGATGCATGTGAATTCCTTCTAGGTCTTCATCCTACACTCCTTCATGGTATCAGAGCGTGGGGACCGGAATCACGTTGCTCACCATCATTGCTCCACCGTGTAGTTGCTTGTGCAAGCTCTCACTTTTGCATGTTCTCTACTTGCATATTTCGAGATTCTTGTGGGTGTATTTTTGAGGGTGTTTGTGCTCTTCAAGTGCTAATGGCCTTGCATGCATGTTTTGGAGGCATTTTGCGGTGTTCAGGTTTCAACATATTAGAGGTTTGAAGGTTGATTGCTCGCTCTTCGATTTGATTGTCTGTGCTTCACCGTGCTCAGAAAATGTTGGTGCATGTCATTCAAACCTCTTTGGCTTTGGCTTACGTACCTCATTCACTAGTCTGCTCATGCTTGTGACATTAATCTTCGACTCTGCATCATTCTACCGAATCGTGCACATTTCATGCCTCGGTCTCTGCTTAACTCGGCTTTTGGGATCAATGGCTCACTTGCCGTTGGTGCATGGTTTTCACCTTTACATTGGACATAGATCTACAAGGTTGTGAACACACTACTCTCTTGGGTGCCCATTCACGACTCCATCACTGGTGTTTGCATGGCTCGGTCAATGCCTCTGCATGGATAGTTCGATCTTCCTTCTGCACCCAGGCTTTTTATGGGTCCTTGACTTGTTTCTGGTTCATCGCTTGACCTCACTATGTTGAGGCGTCATGCATATGCTTGGAAATTTTTTTGCAACTCATGCGTTAAATCACCAGTTCATGTAGCAGTTTCGCTGGCACCCTAACATCGTTTTGATTTCTTTACTCCTCGCTCCAGCCCTCTCGCATTTGTGCATGTTGCATGTATCAACTGTGTATCTTGTTGTTAACTAGTGTTCAATCAACTCGGGCTCTATGCACTCTGACCTTTACTGCACCACTTGCATCGCGACTCATTCTGGACTTGGCTCGATGTCAACTCGCTCTATGTTGGTTGTAGTTTCAATGGAAAATCACTCTGCCTTGGTTGCTCCACATGTCTGTTGGCTTTGGGTTCTTTAGATACATGTTAATTTGCACTCAGACTTTTGTACTTCACCCTGGAGCTTCCCCACTTTGCATTTGGGCCTTGCTTGACCATTTCAACTCTGGCGCGGATCTTGCAACACGTATTTGCCAAGATGGAATCTGCCCTACTCACGTAGCATGTGGTCTTCTCCCATGGTCAACTGTTGGTTACTGTTGATGCTTCTTCCATGCACTATGTGGCCTCAAGCTCCCCAGCTCGCTCAAAAACTGTAGCTTGCATTCAATCCTTAGCCCGAGTTTTTACACGTGGACCTTGTACTTGCAGTCGGCGGTTACTCCTCCAGCAACCCATACGAGCTGAATTCTGCATTCAACACTGCCTCAGTAATCATGCTGACCACTGCCCCAGATTACGGCACTTGGTACGTTCATTCCGGTAGCTCCTGAAAACTCATCAGAAACTCAGTTTGGACGTTGGCACTTTGTTACTACGTGAATTTCATTATCCTGCAAGTACTTGGCTCAACTCACCAGTCCTGACTTGGGTTCTACTAGACCCGTGGAGCACCCATCAAACATTCAACAGCTCGGTCAAGCACTTCCTTCCCTTTTCCAAATTGTGGGCCCCACCACCAATCCCTCATTTTTAATGTTTTAAGGTGGTTAAAAACATTCATTTCTATGGCATTGTAATTAAATTTCCTAGGTTATTTTTGGCTTGTAATTATCCATCCTTCATTTGATGTGTCAAAGACGGAGGGTGAGGTATGGGGTTGGCAGGAGGCTAATCCCCCCTCGCAAGAAAAACAAACCCTATGCCTAAAATTTGATGCCATTTCCAATGAGTACCAACACGATACCCTTTGCACCCATCTCGTGTACTTTTTTTAATGCGTTTGTAGCATCTAGTGTATTTTTCCATCAGTTGCGGGAATCATTTTAATGCTATAACTTTTGACTCGCTGCTCGTTTTTGAGCACTTCTTTAGTCAAAGTTGCATGATTTTTCACACTTTACATGATGGCATTACCAATTTTGTAAACACACTACTTTTATAAAGTGCCGCATTCTAGGGGGTTGCTTGTACTCTTGGGCCTACACACACAAATGCATTATCGGCCAAGTCCGATGTCTTGCTTTTGTGTATATTGCATTTTTTTATCATGCACCCACTGATCATCGTCATCTAGAGGACTTCCTCGAAACTTGTGGCCATGTCTTTGGTCACATGATGATGCATGTCTCTTGTTCTCTCTAGTTTCACATGGCAGACTCAGATCCACCTCACCGTGTCTAGAGCATTCTTCAGTCCTTGTATAAAGACCCTTCACATACTGTCGCCATTGTTGCTGTTACTGATTCCGTTGTCTCCTTCATTTCTTCAAGTGATGACAGTTTCACTGACACCAGCTCACTTGGTTCTACTTCTAATGATGAAGATTGTGCATCCATTTCTGATGTCGAGAGTACTATAGAGGACTCTTCTCCTCTTTCTCTCACTATTCCAGAGAGTTTTGACACTTCCCACATCTCATCAGATATAGAGCAGTCCCCTTCCCAGTCTCACATTGTCATTACACCATACTCCTTTCCACTTCTAGTGTGTGAGGCCCCTTCCACTCATCTACCTTCATTGGATGACTCATACCTATCTGACATCACTCTTCTATTTGTTGAGCCCCCTCATTGGGATGAGTATCTGCCTGACCTTAGTCATCTTTTCATAGAGTTTACTTGTGATGCACTACAGGTCCCTCATCCATCTACATGTGTTTCAGAGGAGTTCATCATCTCTATTGTTGGGAGTGCCCCTTCCAAGAATCATGTCACTTCCAAATTTCTAGAGACCTTCATTGATCCATCCTCAGTTGTGGATCCTTTTTCTGTTGTGGTTACCCAGAGGCAATAGGAAGAACTTTCCCAAGTTCAAAGGTGATTGCAACGTACATCCTGATGAACATATCGTGGCCTTCATAGTTGCATGTGGAGTTCTGGCAGTTGAACATGAAGACGTCTCTGTAAGGATTATTGTTGAGACTTTACAAGATAATTTAGCTGATTTGTTCTATCACCTTCTGACTGGAGCTATCACTAGCTGGAACATGATGAGAAAAAAGTTTGAGAATTGTTTCAAACCAGAAAAAGACGTGTATGCTTTGCTGGCCCAAATTTCTCAAATAAAGAAAGAATCTCAAGAGCCCATGAGATAATTTGTGGCTCGATTCAAAAATTTGACTAACAAAATTCCACCAGACACTCAACTTGTAGATCAAATCCAAAAATTCTTTTTCCTGAATGCCCAATTTTCTGAAGTTAGTTATGCATTAAGAAGAGCTAATCTTGCAACGTTGACTGAAGATCAAACTCTTGTTTTTAGTGTTGAAGATGATTTAATCATGTCAGGGAAATTGAGAAGAGAGCCTTCTAAATCTAAGTCTTTCCCTTCCTCCTCTTCCACTCCTGGGCCTAATACTGATCCATTAGTAAAAAAACTTACAAATGATCTCATCACCATTAAGAAACAATTGGCTCAGCACGCCACCTATGCAAACATTCCAAGGACGAATTTTCAGCCCAGAAATCATTTGCCTGCTTCTCAAACAAGGCTAGCACTTGAAGGACCTCCTATTAAAGTCCTTGTTAATGCAATCTGTGAAGTTGAAGAGCTGGAGGATGAAGAAGTTCGTGAAGATTGTGAAGAATTTGTTGAAGAGGTTGATGAAGAAACAGAAGAACTTGAGGGATCTCGAGTTAATTTCTTCACTACTGAAGGTGTTGGTGAAGAAGATGATTATGACGAGGTAGTGGAAGACATGAATAGTGAATCATACACCTTCATGACTCGAGATCAGATAAAAAAAAAAGGAGAAAGTGATGTAGCTGGCCAAAACATCTAAGGAACATCCAACGACTATTCCTGTAATTACAAAATAAGGATTTCCTATCCCCATTGCATCCACACCTAAGGTGAGTCCTGTCAATTCTACTACTAAAGTTACTTCTTTTTCAACTCCTAAAATTGATAAGCCTAGGGTTCCAAGTGATGATAGCTCGTCCACTTCTGGGTCTTTCGATATCATTGATCACCTGAAAAGGACCAAGGTTCAAATATCAGAGGCCGAGTATTATCAAACCCATCCCAAGGCTTTTGCTAAAATGGTACAATTTTTCAATTATCATTCCAAAACCACCTCTAAATGTCTTTTACCCACTCCATATTCTACACCACAACCCAATCTAGTAGCCTCTGTCACCTCACCTAATGACAATATCAAACCATTCTATGTAACCCTCCTTATAGTTGGTCATAGACTTAGTAACTGCGTCATAGACTCGGGGAAATCAGACAATGTAATGCCTACTAAATTAGCCCATGCCTTATGCTTAACTCTCACACACACTTATGGGTCTTGCTATTCTATGGAGAGTAAGAAAGTGCCCCTAATCGGAAGAATTAAAGATGCACAAGTAGCTTTTACTACTTTTCCTGAGAAGAAGGTTTTGGCTACTATGCTAGTAGCAGACATTCCTCCTTCATATGGGATGCTGCTAAGTAGGAACTTCTGTAAGGATGTGGGTGGAGAAATTCAAATGGATTGGTCACATGCCCTCATACCTATTAATGGGCAAATGAAGAAGTTGCTTCCTAGGAAGCAGTCTGAGTATATTGTACAAAAAACAGATGATACTAAAGCACAAATACTTTATGAGGATATGGGGCATGACAACTATATGATTATGTCTCCAAAAGAAACCCAACTCCCCAAAATATCACCTGAGGATCCTAATGGTGTTTGGATATTAGAGTTTGATGGAAGTTATTCCTCAGCTGGTTCTGGAGCTGGTGTAATATTGGTGTCTCCCAAGGGAAAGATCTTCCCTTTCTCATTCAAGTTACAATTTGAAAATACTAATAATACAGTAGAGTATGAAGCTCTCATTCTCAGGATTCATGTGGTGAAAGAAAAGGGTGTGAAGAATATTCTAGGTCGTGGAGATGCGGAGCTGATTGTCAAGCAAGTTAGAAACTTTTTCAGGTAAAAAATAGAAGATTAAAACATTATAGGAATCAGGTTTGGGACTCTATTGAATTTATTGACACCTTCTCCATCAAAGCAGTGCCTAGGGAGGAGAACACCAAAGCTAATTCACTAGCAGTCTCAAGATCATTATTGATACCTCATCTTGACTTTTCTCAAGATAGGTTTACCATCGAGATGATCCATAGGCCCAATGTACCTGATAATGCAAGTAACTTCAAAGTTTTAAATGATGATCAACATTTTCTTTCTTTCTTAGAACTCAGGGATAACTTTGAACAATTGTATTTTGAAGGAATTGATAATTTGCCTCGTGAAAGTGTGCCCTCCAACAAAGAAGATGTCAAAGAAGAAGAGACAGATCAAGATGGATGTATCAAACTCAAAGGGAACAAGATTCCAAAGGGACTGGTGAGTTTAGAATAATTGTTTGACAAACATGACAGCTACGTGAAGTTTAAAGCTTCTACTAGATCACAACAATCAGCTAAATATGATAAAACTAATATTGGGAGTTCTATTGACCCGAAACTTGTGAACATTGGAAAATGTTGCACACCAGAAGAAAAGAAGAAAGTAATTAATCTTTTAAGGAATTATAAAGATGTTCTTGCTTATTCCTATGAGGATTTAAAATCTTTTCAACCAAAGGAGATGCAACATTTCATCCCTCTCAAACCTAGGATTAAGCCTTTAAGAGAGAAATAGAGGCAATACAATCCTAAGATAGCTGACACCATCTTTTAGGAAATACAGAAGTTATTAAAAGCCAAGATAGATTTTCCTATCCACCATTCAACATGGATTGCCAACATTGTGTCTATTAGAAAGAAAAATGGTGAGATTCATATCTGCGTCGACTTCAGGAATCTGAATCAAGCTTCTTTAAAGAACAACTATCCTTTTCCCATGATGGATCAAGTCTTACAAGCTGTAATAGGATCCGAAATGTTGTCTATGCTTGATGGATTCTCATGATATAATTAGGTAGAAGTTAATACCACAGATCAACACAAAACGGCCTTCACTACCCCTTGGGGTACCTTTACCTACAAAAGGATGCCTTTTGGGCTCATTAATTCCAGTGCTACTTTCCAGAGAGCTATGGACTTGGCCTTTGGAAGTTTGAAAGGACGGTGTATTGTCATATACCTTGATGACTTGAATGTATTTTCCAAAACAAGGGCAGATCATTTTCAGGATCTAGAAACAATTCTTTTGAAATGTAGAGAACATGGGATCTCTTTAAATCCTAAGAAATCTACCTTTTGTGTCATAGAGGGAAAATTTTTAGGGCATGTTGTCTCTAAAGATGGTATAAAAATTGACCTTGAGCGAGTTCAGGCTATTCAGCAGATTCCGCTTCCAACCAGCAAGAAGGGAGTGCATTCTTTCTTTGGTAAGACTAACTTTCTGAGAAGACTCATCCCTGATTTCGTAGAGATAACCTTGAATATATCCCAAATGATGAAGGGAAAATAGACGTTTTTCTGGTCTCCTGAAGGTAGAAGAGCCTTTGAAGGTATTAAAAACACTACTGCTAGAACTCCCATCTTAGCATGTTTAGATTTCAACAAAGAATTTATTATCTATTGTTATGCCACAGATAACACCCTGGCTGCTGTTTTGTCTCAAGAAGATTCTAATGATCACAAACTCCCAATTGCATTTATGAGCTACATTCTAAAAAATAATGACTTAAAATACACCATAATGGAGAAACATGCTTTTGCAGTGGTTAAAGTTGTCAAACAGTTTCATTTTTACATTCTTAACTCTCACTCCACAGTATTTGTACCGGATACAACCATCAAGTCCATTCTCACACAACATGAGTTTGGATCCAAGAGAGGGAACTGGGTGGCCAAGGTTCTAGAATATGACATTGACATCAGACCAACCAAGCTCATCTGTGGAAAAGGCCTGTGTGAACTCATCGTTGACGGAGCTAGACATGAGTTACTAGATGATAAAGTTGATCTTCCTACCATTTTGTTTCTTGGCTCAATTGATGAATGGTATGCCGATATCACACACTTTCTCACATATGGAGAATGTCCCTCTCATTTGACTACTAAAGAGAGGAGAGTTGTTAAGCTAAGATCAACCCAATATGTGTTGTGGGAGAATTCCTTGTTTGTGTGGATAAGGAACAACAGAGGAAGCTACTTTCAGCTTTTCATAACCAAGCATGTGGAGGGCACTACTTGTCAACTGTCACTGCTCATAAGATTCTTCATGCAGGATATTACTGGCCTACCTGGTTCAGAGATGCATCAAAGTGGATTGATAAATGTGAATCTTGTCAGACCTTTGTGGGTAGACCCAAATTGGCCTCTTTTCCCCTTAAACCAGTTGTGATCGAAGAGCCTTTTCAACAATGGGGTTTAGATTTCATTGGAACACTTAATCCCTCTTCTAGTTCTGGTCACACCCATGTATTAACTACCACAAATTATTTTACTAAGTCGGTAGAAGCCATTCTAGTAAAGAGTACTACTTCAGAAGTAGTATGCAGCTTTATCAAAGAGAACATCTTGGTGAGGTTTGGTGTGCCAAACAAGATAGTGATATATCTTGCAGACTTCTAGCACATCATTTCTATCCTTCCTAAGGGCAAGCACATAGTTCATTGCAGGTGGCTCTTCTTCAGTCCAAAGGCAGAGGATCTCGTCATCCACATTATTCTGGGAGACCTCCTAGAGCTGCAGAGTTCAGATCCATCCATGGCATCTTTTGCATCCTCTCGTCTCCCTCTTCTTCTCTCTTCTTCTTCTTCTTTATGAGAGATTGCCTCTTTGTACATGGGTACCCTTTCAAGCTCGTCTATGGCTGGGACCCATTTTTGGAATCTTTCTTAGATTAGAGAGTGTTTTGTTCTCTTGTGGTTGATGTTTTTCCCACTGGGGTTTCCTTCACTGCTTGGGACTTCTTTCTTGTACATGGGTACCTCATCAGGCTTTGTGCCGGGACCCATTTCTCATTTCTGACTTGCCACCTCATCCTAAGTTACGATGAAGGGGGGGTGTTGGTGTGTGTATTTTCCACATCATCAGGTGAGTCATCTCACTTAGGTGAGATCGTAGGTCCATGTGTCATTTAGGGGTCATTATGAGATTCCCTTACGCATCAGTGCGTCATCGCGTCAGTGCGTCATATGCGTCATTGGGAGTTACACTTCTATTCTAGGAATTTAACTCCCCCTTTCTACTCGAGTTGTCATGATTGCAACACTGGGGGTTACTCAACACCTCCTATATGTACACCCCATTTGATCGATGAGACGAAGGAGAGTTTTATGGCTTAACCAGGTTCTTCCCGTTTGTTCAAATATTTGCATGCACATTCAGTTGATGCTCACTCCTCCTGAGATCTCTTCACGCTGTTGTTCACATGTCCATTGATGTGCACGTCATCCCTCGTGATCCTCGCTTGCGGGTTTTCAAACCCTCTTTCAGTTTTGGGAAGTTCCTGGTGACCTAGTTCCAGAGGTGTTTTGTTGGGTTTTTAGTATGATTTATGGTATCCTATGCATGTTTATATTACCCAAATGTCATAATATTTCCATTGATATATTTCACTTGCATGGATGATGTCATTTGACGGGGGTTCGAGATTCAGTTCTGAAGACTAGTTTTGGGACATGTTGGTTGTCCTTATTCTTAAGTGGCTTCATGAGGTGAGATGATGGTGCAGAGGTGTAGGAGATTATTGAAGTTTTTTGGTGGCCTTAGAAAATGGATCTAAGTATGTTACAGTTTTTGGTGAAGGTTTGTTTTCTCTAGAACATTCTATTTTGGTGAGTTGCCTATTTTAGTGTATTAGGGCTTCTTGTGTCCCAATGAGGTATTTGAGTGTGGAAATGGTATTTTTGGCCTATATGGTCCATTATGTGATGTTTCAAGGATTTTATCATGTTTCTTAAACTGAATTTTTTTCTATGATGGCTGTCCTAAGTGAATTATAATCATGAGATAGGTATAAAAGCAAGTTATAAAGCTCATTTGAGTTAGTTGTGAGTGTATGAAAAATGTGAGCTATAGGGTTGTTTGTGAAGTGTAAGGAGGTATTTGTTACCATTAAGGGAGGGAAAATAGGATTATGTGATGTTCTAAAGAATGATAAAATATGGGTGAGCTAGTTCAGATGATCAAATTATCTTGAAGGAAGATGTTCTTAAGAATGGAGGCTAGTGATTTAACAAAAATGGAATTAAATCTAATTTTAGAGTCACTTATATGATAAGTACAATAAAATACATATGTTAAGAAATATAATGATATAACCTTATAATCAAATAGGAGAGATAGGATACTTATTTGATTTACGCTTATCTTGGAATAGATCTGGGCTGGTAAAACTGATGAACAGATGGGAAGAGTGTGAGAAAAGATCAGTGTTAATTTTGGAACTTATGGACAAAGTTGGACATGGGTGTCTAGACTAGAGTGATGGTGCCTGGGTGCCAGAGAACACTTCTAGGCACTGGTAATTAGATAAATTCTTGGAATCTTCTTTCTTCTGTTTCACAAGGGTTTTGAACTTATTCATTATTGATCGTTTGCTATTTACATTTTGATCACCGAGGATACCTATAACCTGTACAAAAACCCTAGCTACCTATACAAGCTCACAAACACATCAAATTGGAATGAAATATGTAATAGAGTGAACTTATGATCGATCATTGCACTACATTTCAGAATTCGTGTAGTTCTTTGTGCTTGTGTGTTAAATATTGTCCTTAGTTTTTCCCCATGCCAATGACGCCAAGATAATGGGCTATAGCTAGCTTTGATGCAAATGTGTGAGAAGGAATTCATCACTTAGCCTTCCTATGTAGTGTATGTAGAGTATGCAACCCAAAAATATGCAGTCTCTTTGATGGTAGTGATAGTATGTAATTGAGATTTCCCTTTAGAATTACCCATCAGAATAATTAAATGTATTTTGTGTATAGATATGGATCTCTTTTTTGAATTTTGACACTAGTGACAAAAAATACTAACTATGAACTTGGGATAAGGATTGAAAAACTAAAAAGGAAGACCATAAATTTCAAAATAAATGAAAAGAGAAAAGAGGGTACGAGCGCTCAAAATGGATAGGAGCACCTAGGCACTAGTGTCTAGAATGGGCGCTGGTATCCTAGGATAAATGAGCAAAAATGTGAAAATACCAATAGAAAGGGATCCTTGCAACCTAACCAGAACTAGGTTAAAAATTGATAGATGTAGGAGAGAAATACAATAGAAATCAAATCAAACAAGTGGATGGACAAGATATTGTGTCACCAGTGAATAGTTTTCTTACTTAAGATCCATGCATATAATAACATACTTGGTGGTATAGTAAAATAGTAATATGCGCATGATTTTGTTTTTAAGTTCCCCCCCTTTATGTTATTTGAATGAAATTCAAGTAGTGTAGAGGGTAAGTACACCAAGATGGTGGATAATTAAGTGGACACAAAAACCCAAAATTTAGGTATCGTGAGCGTTGGTTTATAAAAAAGTGCTTAAGAAAATTCACGTAATATTTTTTATAGGCTCAGTGATTTATGGGACCTAGAACCATGAGCATGGTTTAAAATTTCTACAATCGTGGTTTGAACCCGTGATCGTGATCCTCTGAGATAAAAAAAATAGACCCACGACTCCTCATTTTCCCTCATTTTTCCTTTCCAACCATGATTTCTCCTAGACTTTTGGCACTCGCGCTTTAAATACCCCCTAAAAATTAGTCTTCGAACTTGTGGATCGTGATAATTTTCAACCATGCCACCAAGACAAAGAGGTAAGCCCTCGATTTTGATCAAATTTCTTGCATTTTAGGTTATTTTTTGAGATTTTCATGGGTTTTTCAATTTTTGGTTTATGTATACAATTTTTTTGTTTTTCAGTTTTCTCAGCAAGCTTGTAATCCTACAAACCATCCAAATATTCCTCAAAAAAAAATCCTCAAAACCCTCCAAAAATTCCACAAAACCCTCCTCCAAACATAGATCCACCTCCTGTGGCTCCTTCTGTCCCCATGGAACCAAGAGGAACAAAAGCTGATATTGTTGGAAGAATCTGACAAAATAAAATTTCCATTGAGAACCTTATTCAGATAATAAGACAAAATCATGCCACAAATCCATCCCACATGACTTTAGCCAACACATTGCAAACATTGATTGGTGAATTTGACTCTGCAACCAACCAAATAAATAGATGGAATACCTTTAGAGGTGATTGTAGGTAGTGGTATGCAAATAAATTATCCCATGCGGCCGTAAAAGACAAAAAAAATTACAAAATACCACATTTGTGCATTATTTACTGACCCAAGAACTAATTCCCCCCGTAACTACTTGCAAATGGTTCCCAATCCATTGGTGCCATGATGACCGAATCAAGAAATTTTTTTGGGACCGATGGTGGATGGTTTTTGATTATCCACCATGCAACAAAAATGAGGTTCCTCTCTATTTTTTGAAGAAATTATATTGCCAGTTCATGCTTAATGAGGTCCCAAATTATTTTGACTTTTCTAATTTTTATGGGTGAGGAGGTGGCTCTGCATAGAGTAGACCTGGTGCAAGCATAGGTCAACCAAGGATCCCCCATGCCCTAAAACCCCAACTACCTTCAGTTATCCCTCCTAAAGTGAAGGAGGTTGTGGAGATTGACACACTACATGCATTAAGGGAGCTCACTGACACTCTGACCCAACATAGTGACTAGATTGCATCTGGTGATGTTGGTAGAGATGTCAGTTCTAGCACACCACACCATTGTGGATCATGTGGTGCCGTTTGCACTGCGAGTGAGACATCATTTCCTAGATCACATGATTTCTTTTCTCTAGATGAGATGATGGTAGATGTTTTTGGAACTGGTGCAAAGGATCTTGGTATTTCACAGGTAAATGTCAAATAAATATTAAAATTTATATATATATATATATATACAATAGTTTAATTCATTTGAGATTTTAATATATATGTATTTGATTGTACGTCATGTACATACATGTAAAAACTAATTTTTTAATTTTATTTTAAACAACAAGAGCCAGTGAAGGACACATCCAACATCGACATGCTAGCTACTACAGTTGGGCATGTTACAAATATAAGTTTCAAGTTAATTACATTTCAAATTATTTTGATTGCACTTTCATTATTAAATACACTTTTATGTTTGTTATAATGTTTCACGTGTACATGTACATATTAATATGTTTGTCTTTTATACGTGGAGTTTGGGGTCATCATCTGCTTTAGGCACTTAGGCTACTAGCATGCCTCACATGGCTTTTACTGTTAGTTTCACTTTACACTTTGTTTCTAATTGTCAAAGTTCAGTTCTGTATCTACTCTTGTAGTGATTTTTAGACTCGAGTAACATCTTTCTAGGATCATTTAGATTCCTACTCTTCCAAGAGGTCATATGACAATAAGAAATATTATTAAGAGCCTTGGTTGGTTTCTATTAGAAAATTAATACATTGGTCTATTATGTGTCGATTATGATTTGGCTCTGTTATGTGGCAGTTCATGTAGATTAATATTGATATGTACATGTTTTTTGTATAGCTTATGACTACCACAGAGACTCCTCCCTATATGTAGACTATGGAGGCTGCTATAGATACTGCCATAGCATCTGCAGATCCACTAACTCAGGTACAATTTTTCAAATTTGTTAAATTTTGGAGGAATTTTTTCTTATTACTTAAATCTATAATATCAAATTTTGTACATGAAATATTTAATTTGAACCATTTATTTGTATGTAGCCTACCCCTCATGAGTCTACTGTAGTCCCTGCAACCCGTCAACGACAAATTGATAGGGATCATGAGATTGTGGTAAAATTTCACATGCATTATAAATTCTAAGTTTCTAAATTTTGAATGTATTTTAAAAATTTGGGTGTTAAAAACTTGTTGTTTATGAATGTGTAGGCTAGGTTTCAGGCCTACTTAGAGACGCCTAGGACCACATGGATGAAATCCGTAGTGGAATCTACCTCCACTACATCCACAGGTCATGGACATGCTACTTCTAGAAGGGTGAAGAGAGGAAAGATGTTTCATGATTAGATTCATAGGACATGGATGTATATATATATATAGGCCAACTGGTCCTAGTTCATGATTCTTCATATAGACATTGTATATATATCCTTATGCGATTGCATGTGGTCCTATATGTATGACACACTTGGTTCGAGATATACACATGTTATGAACTTATATTTTCAGAGACACATTTGTTCAGCACACTTAGTTTGATACATTATATATCCATGTGTTGGTTTTCATAACAATATTACTTCTATGTTTGATTTGATTTCATTGCACATGATATCCTTCTACATGTATTGTTTTCATAACCATATTAGTTCTATGTTTGATTTGATTTTATGGCCTTGATTATGTGACCATTATCCATATGATATATGATGTTATGTTATTGTTAAATGATATATGATGTTATGTTATATAATGGTTTTGAAGGTTCTTGGGTGCAAGATCATTTTTTTTCAAGAGATTCCAGTGTGGACTTATATCAATTTTCTTATTTAAGCACGTGGTTAACACTCTCCAAAGATGGAAAAAATGTATACAATTAAAAATGGTCTTGAGGGATTTAAATTACAAGTCATTTTATATGTTTTTAGTGTACTTACAATTTATTTGTTAAGTATTAGTCCAAATTAAGTGTTATTGATGTGTGTAACAATAAGGTCCTAATTTGAATTCACTTGTTTAAAAAAATACAGAAACATTGTATACACTTTAGTTGGCACAAGATATGTAAAAAAATATTCTTAACACTCTATTGTGTATTAACATGCTTTAAAAAGAGATCAAATAATCATTAGAGTATTTACATGGTAATGTGTTAACCTTGTTGCAATGTCATTGATGCAAGTAGAGTAGTGAGAACTCATTCCCCGGGACCTCATGGGAGAAAACTGTCACCGCCAACATGCATCTGATTGGGGGGTATATGTCTTCGGGTGCTATGGTGGGCTTTAGGGAGGCCTAGATTTGAGTTAGACCACCCGATCCAGAGCCAAGAACCCCTTCCCTATTAATCCCAATTCAAGTTTTCAGTGGAAACTTATGAAGATCAAAAACTTGGCACTCAGTCATCAAAACCAAGAACCATCCAAGCCAAAACTTGAGCAAAGGAGTTCTCTAGTCGCACCCAAGAATTCAATTTCGTGGCATTCCTTGAGCCTTTGTGGCATAATTGTTTACAAACTGCTTCTTCTAAGCAATCTTAGGAAATGAACGGAGGTGAATAGTGAGAATTCATGCCTCGAGAGGTCGTGGTACAACTTTTTTTGACTTTCCACTGACACATCCGGGTGTCGAGGTAAATGTTAAGAGGAGGTGTCATTTTGGATGTGCGTTAAGGTCATTGCTTCCGGGCTACGTTGTTCAGGGTGTAGTCCATTAAGAGCCCTGGGACCAAAAAACTATTCAACTTCAACGGGTGATTTCTCAGACTCCGTGGCACCTACATATGTCTCTATAGATCCTACACCTCAATGTAGGGACCCTATAAAATATACTGTATCGGTTTTTTTCCATCTCCGATCGGTGCTCTCACTGCGTTATTGTTTGCAAACATGCGAAATAGTGCAGTTTGAGCTAGTGTAAGGCTATCAAACACTATATTTTGCAAATGGTGGGTCATGGCACTGGAACGAATGTGTCAACACATTTGGGTGGCTAGGTAAAAGCTAGTGTAGGATTCATCATTTTCGGTGCGTGACAAGGTCATTGCTTTTGGGTTACTTCATTCGAGGCGTAGTCCCTTAAGAGCCGTAAGACACAAACAACCATTCAAATTCGATAGGTGATTACTCAAAATATGTGGCACCTATATATATCTTGTTAGATCCTACACCTTGGCGTAGGGACCCTCTACAATATCCTGTCTCAGTTTTTTCCATCTCTGATCGGTGCTCTCGTTCGCCATATTGTTTGTAAATGTGTGAAATAGTCGATGTTTGAGCTAATGTAAGGCTGTCAAACGCTTATAGTTTATAAATGGTGGGTCATGACACCAAACTGACTGTTCGACAACACATCTAGGATGGATAGGTAAACACTAGAGGGGGCATATGTTTTGGTGCGTGACAAGGTTCGTTGCTTCTAGGCTACTTTGTTCGGTCGTAGTCTCATTGAGAGCCCTGAGACAAAAAAACCCTTAAACTTTGACGGGTGATTACTCAGACTCTATGGTACCTAGAGATGTCTCCTTAGATCCTACACCTCTACACAGGGACCCTCTACAATAGCCTATCTCAGTTTTTTCTGTCTCTAATTGGTGTTCTCGCTTCCCTGTTGTTTGCAAACATGTAAAATAGTGCAATTTGAGCCAGTGTAAGGCTATCAAACGCTATATTTTACAAACGGTGGGTTGTGGTACCAAACCAAATCTACCAAAAAATCCTAGATGTCCAGGTAAATTCCTATAGGAGGCATCATTTTGGTGCGTGACAATTTCATTGCTTCTAGGGCTACTTCGTTCGGGCGTAGTCCCTTAAGAGCCCTAAGAACAAAATACCTGTTCAACTTTGACGGGTGATTACTCGGACTCCGTGGCACCTAGAGATTTCTCGTCAGATCCTAAACCTTATTTTAGGGACCATTTACAATAGCCTATTCTCTTGGTTTTTCTGTCTCTAATCGCTGCTCTTAGCTGCTACCATATTGTTTGTAAACACGTGAAATAGTGTAGTTCAAGCTAGTGTAAGGTTGTTAAACGCTATATTTTGTAAATGGTCGGTCGTGGGACCAAAAAAACTGCTCCCTCACATCCAGGTGGCTAGGTAAACACTAGAGGAGTCATCATTTTGGTGCGCGACAAGGTCCTTGCTTCCGGGCTACTTCGTTCAGGCGTAGTCCCTCAAGAGCCCTGAGACCAAAAAAGCAGTTCAACTTCGACGGGTGATTACTCAGACTCCGTGGCACCTAGAGATGTCTTGCTAGATTCTTACACCTAAGTGTAGGCACCCTCTATAATAACCTATCTCATGGTTTTTTGTCTTCGATCTGTGCTCTCATCTGTCTTGTTGTTTGCAAATGCATGAAACAAAATCAGAAATTTTGAGGTTAATCACCTTTTCTGTTGTTTTGGTAAGGGGAAAAGTCAAAAAGTTGGAAAGAATCTGCATTTTTGGGTCATTTTGTGTGATTTGTGGGTCTGTCAGACATTTTTGTCCCAGATGTCCCAAGTTCATTCGGGCTCCCTGTTCGCCGATCGGCCGCTTTACCCAAAAATTTGTTTTCTTGCGGGCCCATCAGAACTTTTTGTTCCAAATGTCCCAAGTCACTCGGGCTCGTTGTTCACCTTTCGCCCACATCGGCCGCATCGCGCACTTCACGTACTCACGTCCCTCATGTCCCATAAACATTTGTGCATTCTGTCCCCGCATTCCCCGCATCGGCCGAGTCACTCTTTCGCATCCCGCATGTTCCAAATGAACCAAAGGCCATCCGGGCTATTTTTTCCCACTCTTTCTGAATATCTTGCTTTTTAAGTTGGTAGATGTGTATTTAATGCACATTTATTACCTTTCTCTCTCCTAAACGGCTATTTAATAAGCTACCCCGCTACGCATTTTTGCACACTGCTTTCTTATCAATTGCTCATACCCTCGCAATCAAAATTTCTGTGCGCATACCCATTCCCCCTGCAATTTCATCAAGAGTACAGATTGTGACTTTTTTCAGATTGCCATCAACATGAAGATCAAATTCCAAGGTCAGGAGCAAGTCACCGCTCGAGTCTGCCACTCCCGATATCGGGGACAGTGAAGTTCGTCACCTGGACTTTGGGGATTTCTGGACTAGGATGACAGACTCGAACCCCTCTCCTATGGCACAAATGATTCACGATAGTGGCTTGGAATTCACCACCGGTTTCCCAATCTCAGTGCAATGTGCAGATACGGTACTCACCTGCGGTGCTCATTTCAATCCCGACTCAAGCGAACTAACGAATGTGCATGGGGAGCTCATTGCCAAGCTCGATGCTACCACCATTGGCACTGCCCTAAGGATTCCTGAAATGGACAATTCTATAGTAATCTCTCAGAACCAGGCACAGGCCCTCTTCGACCAGGACAGTGAAAAATACAAGGCAAGGGTGGCGAAGTCTTGGCTTAAAAACCCTAAAAAGGGGGCGTCCCGTCTGTCCAAAGCTTTGTTTCATGCCGATTTCAATGAGGAGCTGTCTGATTTTATAATCCTATTAGCTCGGGTCATGGGCTTACCCTCTACCAACGAGTTCCATTTCTGGATGTGCCCCCTTATCAACATGGTGTGTGAAGGAACTCAGAATATCAACTGGGTAGAAATCATCAGCATGAACCTAACAGAGTAGTTGTCCAATGTACAACAAACCAAGAAGTTCTACATGACTTCATATTTGATGTACACCCTAGCAGCATCAAGGCAATGGTTTGGATTCACGTACATTGATGCTCATAAGGGTGACCCTATATATGCCTACTGCCCTCAATTCACTCTGGACACTAGCAATCACAACTTCAGGAGGGTGAATGATGCTTTCACCATGTACATTGTAAGGCTTCTAGAGAGTGACACTGCAAGGAGGTTCTCGGATGAAGCCATGAGCCTAATAGCAAAGTACGGTGCTTACTTCATCCAATTCAGAAAATTCTCCTATATCAGGCTTGCAGGCTATGAGAGCACCCCTCTCAAGCTCCCTATGTTCTGCAATGATAAAATGGCCTTGATCGAGATATGCAGGCAATTGGACAAGTTACACAGAACCTGCAGGGATAAGAAAATCACTGGCCTGCACTTCCCTATATCTTTGGGAAACTACACCTGCAAGACGGCTCTAGATGCACAGAACATAGAGAGAGCCCTGGCCCCCATCACCATCCATTTCTTCAGGCCAAGAACTTGTTTTGACTTGAAGAGATTTATTGAACAGAACCTCAGAATCAATTACCATCATATGGCAGACACAGAAGACTATTGGGCTGACTGTGCTGATGATTTTGAGGCAAGGAGGAGACACTATGGCAGGTTTTCTCTCCAACTGATCCAAGAGCTTAACTTGTACCAAGTTCCTGAAGGGCTTCAGGATGATAATTCTGACCTGTATTCATATGAATATGACAACTTGGTCAAACACACTCCCTTGGAGGATTTGGATTGGTTCAAAAAGGAGAAGGATGATCTAGCTGAAATCTTAGCCCCTGTCCTAGTAAGAACCAAAATCTGGTTTGACAGGAGAGTTCGTGAGCTTAGAAGGCATTCAGGGGAATCCTCCTCCAAGGATACTTCAACTCCAAGAAAGGAAGCATTGACACCTAGTTCGGAAGCACCTGTACAGACCCCTCCTGCCTCATCAACTAAAGGTCCTACATCCTCCACTCCTTCCTCATCCACCCAAGTATATCAGAAGAAAATCAAGGAAGTCAAGAAGGAGCCTGTTGAAGAAGATCCCATGATGAAGCATTCAGAATTTCCCTCAGGTCCAGAGAACATTATTGTTCTCAGTGAAAGTGAAGAGAGTGAAGTGCCAGTCTCCATGAGTGCTCCAGAAGTCCCAATGGATAAAGAGAAAGAAGTACAAAGCACTGAGCTTCCGAGTGCCATTGACTCCTCTGTACCAGAAGCCCCGAGTGCCCCACTCATATCTCAACTAGAGGCAACAGCAGTGCACACTTTGAGTGCCATGAGTTCCCTTTCTCTCAGCCCTCTTGCCCCACCTTCTTCTTCCTCCTCCTCTTTTGCATGGGTACAACCTTTCGTCGATAGTAGGAAGAGAAAGTCTTCCTCCCGAATCTCAGGACCCAATTTTGATGCTGTGGCGGCCTTATTAGGCACTACTCCTCCTACTCCTGCCAAGAAGGCCAAGACCACCTCTAGAATAGTATCTGATGCTCAGGGCCAGCAATTCCTGGAGATAGCCAAGCCCAAAGTAGACAAGCCAGAGCATGATTTGCAAGCATCTGATCTAGAGCTCTCGAGGATTCCCATGGGAGAGTCTACCCCTGAAGGTGAGATTCACAATCTTCAAGAAACAGTCACCAGGGTCATTGGGAGAGTTGAAAAAGGGAAACAAACTATAGAGCAGCTGGAAGAGCAGGCCCAGGTTCTTGCAGGTTTCATCAAGTCACTGTTGTCCAAGGATAAAGTTTTAGACCCCACCCCACTGACCACTCTTCCACCACCTATAATCCTCAGTCAAGATGAAGTCCAGAGTATCAAAGATATACACAGATATTCCATCTATGGAAGAGCTATGGAGGCCATGGTGGATGATATGCTCGTTGCAGGTTGAATTTCATCAGTGAAGCCTTCAAATTCAATGAGAAGGTGAATAATCTGCAACAGAAACTCTCCTCCACTATTGGAAATATAGATAAAGAGCTCAAACTCTGGAGCAGCTGTATAGTAGACCTTCACCTTATGGGGCAGGCTGATGAAAATATTTTAATGGCAAGCAAGGTCTTTGATGATGCAAAAGATAATTTGTCAAAATCATGGGTATACAGTGTGGAATGGAAAATCAAGGTGCTGGAGGAGGCTTTGGGAGAATTGAAAAATAGCTGGCAGAAGGGTGAGGCCTTCAAGACTTTGGTGGTATCTACTTTTAAGGATATCCATTGTCACCTCCAAGATGAAACCTCAGGTGTGCCCTTCTCCTTGCAAGAAATCAAAGCTCAATTCAAAGCTTTTGTTAAAGATAATCTGTTCAGAGAAGATTCCATCACAAAGGAAAAGATGAAAGAAATCTGCTCTCTCCAGTCTGCTATCGAAGAAGCAAGCAAGGATTATCATACGCACGTCGAATTCAACAAAGAGATGGAGAAATGTCTCAGATTTTGGACTCAGTCCACTGCCAACACATCAGTTCCACGTGGCAGAGACATAGCAGAGGCGTTAAAAATATTTAGACAGCGGATCCTCAAATCAGTGGGTCCTCCTCAGTCGTGAACACTTGTCTTTTCCTCCTGACTCTTCTCCTTTCTTCCTTTCTTCATCTCAGATTTATTGTAATTAGTTGGGGTATTGCGATTAGCAGCCCTTTAACTAAACATTAATTAAAAGAAGTAGTTACCAAGGGTAACTGATTTGTAAACTATATAATGGTCTCTCTTCACCATTTTGGGGGGGGGGAACTTGGCTCATTTTTTGAAAGTGTAAGAAATACTAAAGCAATCAATACAAAGGGATCTTCTTTCTTTGTCCATCTGATTCTTTCATTCGCAAGCTATCCATTGAATATTGTTAGATCATTTGTCTGCATTATGCTGAGAAGCTTTGTATTCTTGTAGATGTTATTTATGGAACTGTGTGTCTTTTCAAATTTCATCTTATTAATTCAAGTACAAATGATCTTATTCCAATTCGTTGTATTCTGGCATGCATAAGGAATTATTTTGTCATCTATAATTCTGGAGAGTGCTTTTCTGCTCATTTCCACGTCTTCATTCCTCTGTACTTTTGTGATTGATGATCTATTTAGAAAACACTTTCATGATATCCAAGTTCCATAGTGAAACCATACTCTGTACATGTGTAAATAGGTTTTGTTTCTGAATAAGGGAACCTCTCCCACTAAAGAGGAGGGACTTCTTGTCCCCTGACTGTGGCTCTTCTTGAAGTTCTTTTTCAACGACCAACAGTTTTTGGTGACTCCGCTGGGGAATCATTTTCCAGTTCCTTAACCATTTATCGATCATTCTTGATCTGGCGACTCCACGTTTTACTCGAGGGAGAAGGGCCCTTGGTATTGAAGATTCTCAGTTTCAGCTTTTGGAACAGCAGGGTTTTCCTTTCCCTTCAGCAGGAAGAAATAGAAAATCTCGTTCAACAAGCACTCCTCCTGTCAAAAATAGAACCCCTACGGGTGGTATTCCTTCAGAGCAACTCAGTCCTAATCTCCGAGCTCTGATTCTTGCTGGCGTTTCAGTTCCCCTTCAAGCCATTTTTCCAAGAATGGTGATACCATTGCCTTGGGGCCATCGTGTTGGGCCTCTCGCCCTTCCTCAGCCTTTGCATGAGTTACCCAGAGGTAACCGGAAGAACTTTCCCAAGTTCAAAGGTGATGGCAAGGTACATCCTGATGAACATATCGCGGCCTTCATAGTTGCATGTGGAGTTCTGGGAGTTGAACATGAAGACGTCTCCGTAAGGATTTTTGTTGAGACTTTACAAGATAATGCGGCTGATTGGTTCTATCACCTTCCGGCCGGAGCTATCACTAGCTGGAACACGATGAGAGAAAAGTTTGAGAATCGTTTCAAACCAGCAGAAGACGTGCATGCTTTGCTGGCCCAAATTTCTCAAATAAAGAAAGAATCACAAGAGCCCATGAGAGAATTTGTGGCTCGATTCAACAAGTTGATTAACAAAATTCCACCAGACACTCAACCTGTAGATCAAATTCAAAAATGCTTCTTCCTGAATGCCCAATTGCCTGAAGTTAGTTATGCATTGAGAAGAGCTAATCTTGCAACATTGGCTGAAGATCAAACTCTTGTTGTTAGTGTCGAAGATGATTTAATCATGTCAGGGAAGTTGAGAAGAGATCCTTCTAAATCTAGGTCTTTCCCTTCCTCCTCTTCCACTCCTGGGCCTAATACTGATCCATTAGTACAAAAACTTGCAAATGATCTCATCACCATTAAGAAACAATTGGCTCAGCACGCCCCCTATGCAGACGTTCCAAGGAGGAATTTTCAGCCCAGAAATCATTTACCTGCTTCTCAAACAAGGCTAGCACTTGAAGGACCTCCTATTAAAGTCCCTGTTAATGCAACCTGTGAAGTTGAAGAGCCGGAGGATGAAGAAGTTAGTGAAGATTGTGAAGAATTTGTTGAAGAGGTTGATGAAGAAACAGAAGAACTTGAGGGATCTCGAGTTAATTTCTTCACTACTGAAGGCGTTGATGAAGAAGATGATTATGACGAGGTAGTGGCGGACATGAATAGCGAATCATATGCTGTCATGACTCGAGAGCAGACAAACAAAAAGGAGAAAGTGATGCAGCCGGCCAAAAGATCCAAGGAACATCCAACGACTATTCCTGTAATTGCAAAAAGAGGATTTCCTATCCCCATTGCATCCACACCCAAGGTGAGTCCTGTCAATTCTGCTACTAAAGTTACTTCTTTTTCAACTCCTAAGATTGATAAGCCTAGGGTTCCAAGCGAGGATAGCTCTTCCACTTCTGGGTCTTTCGATATCATTGATCACTTGAAAAGGACCAAGGTTCAAATCTCAGAGGCTGAGTATTATCAAACCCATCCCAAGGCTTTTGCTAAAATGGTACACTTTGTCAATTCTCATTCCAAAACCACCTCTAAAGGTCTTTTACCCACTCCATCTTCTACACCACAACCCAATCTGGTAGCCTCTGTCACCTCACCTAATGACAAGATCAAACCATTCTATGTAACCCTCCTTATAGCTGGTCATAGACTTAGTAACTGCGTCATAGACTCAGGGGCATCAGACAATGTAATGCCTACTAAAGTAGCCCATGCCTTAGGCTTAACTCTCACACACACTTATGGGTCTTGCTATTCTATGGAGAGTAAGGAAGTGCCCCTAATCGGAAGAATTAAAGATGCACAAGTAGCTTTTGCTACTTTGCCTGAGAAGAAAGTTTTGGCTACTATCCTAGTAGCAGACATTCCTCCTTCATATGGGATGCTGCTAAGTAGGAACTTCTGTAAGGATGTGGGTGGAGAAATTCAAATGGATTGGTCACATGCCCTCATACCTGTTAATGGGAAAATGAAGAAGTTGCTGCCTGAGAAGCAGTCTGAGTATATTGTACAAAAAATAGATGATCCCAAAGCACAAATACTTTATGAGGATATGGGGCATGGAAACTATATGATTATGTCTCCAGAAGAAACCCAACTCCCCAAAATATCACCTGAGGATCCTAATGGTGTTTGGATATTAGAGTTTGATGGAAGTTGTTCCTCAGCTGGTTCTGGAGCTGGTGTAATATTGGTGTCTCCCAAGGGAAAGGTCTGCCCTTTCTCATTCAAGTTACAATTTGAAAATACTAATAATACAACAGAGTATGAAGCTCTCATTCTTGGGCTTCATGTGGCAAAAGAAAAGGGTGTGAAGAATCTTCTAGCTCGTGGAGATGCAGAGCTGATTGTCAAGCAAGTTAGAAACCTTTTCCAGGTAAAAAATAGAAGATTGAAACATTATAGGAATCAGGTTTGGGACTCTATTGAATTTCTTGATGCCTTCTCCATCGAAGCAGTGCCTAGGGAGGAGAACACCAGGGCTGATTCACTAGCAGTCTCAGGATCATTGCTGATACCTCATCCTGACTTTTCTCAAGATAGGTTTACCATCGAGATGATCCATAGGCCCAGTGTACCTGATAATGCAAGTAACTGGCAAGTTTTCAATGATGATCAGCATTTTCTTTCTTTCTTAGAACTCAGGGATAACTTTGAACAATTGTACTTTGAAGGAAGTGACAATTTGCCTCGTGAAAGTGTGCCCTCCAACAAAGAAGATGTCAA
Organism: Taxus chinensis; assembly: GCA_019776745.2. Lineage (NCBI taxonomy): Eukaryota > Viridiplantae > Streptophyta > Pinopsida > Cupressales > Taxaceae > Taxus > Taxus chinensis. The sequence continues at coordinate 37,014,292 of CM034157.1, read as the reverse complement.
AGAAGAAGAGACAGATCAAGATGGATGTATCAAACTCAAAGGGAACAAGATTCCAAAGGGACTGGTGAGTTTAGAAGAATTGTTTGACAAACATGACAGGTATGTGAAGTTTAAAGCTTCTACTGGATCACAACAATCAGCTGAATATGATAAAACTAATATTGGGAGTTCTATTGACCCTAAACTCGTGAACATTGGAAAATGTTGCACACCAGAAGAAAAGAAGAAAGTAATTAATCTTTTAAGGAAGTATAAAGATGTTCTTGCTTATTCCTATGAGGATTTAAAAGCTTTTCAACCAAAGGAGATGCAACATTTCATCCCTCTCAAACCTGGGATTAAGCCTTTCAGACAGAAACAGAGGCAATACAATCCTAAGATAGCTGACACCATCTTTCAGGAAATACAGAAGTTATTAAAAGCCAAGATCATTTTCCCTATCCACCATTCAACATGGATTGCCAACATTGTGCCTGTTAGAAAGAAAAATGGTGAGATTCGTATCTGTGTCGACTTCAGGAATCTGAATCAAGCTTCTTTAAAGGACAACTATCCTTTGCCCATGATGGATCAAGTCTTACAAGCTGTAACAGGATCTGAAATGTTGTCTATGCTTGATGGCTTCTCAGGATATAATCAGGTAGAAGTTAATACCGCAGATCAACACAAAACGGCCTTCACTACCCCTTGGGGTACCTTTGCCTACAAAAGGATGCCTTTTGGGCTCATTAATGCCAGGTGCTACTTTCCAGAGAGCTATGGACTTGGCCTTTGGAAGTTTGAAAGGAAAGTGTATTGTCGTATACCTTGATGACTTGACTGTATTTTCCAAAACAAGGGCAGATCATTTTCAGCATCTAGAAACAGTTCTTTTGAAATGTAGAGAACATGGGATCTCTTTAAATCCTAAGAAATCTATCTTTTGTGTCACAGAGGGAAAATTGTTAGGGCACGTTGTCTTTAAAGATGGTATAAAAATTTATCCTGAGCGAGTTCAGGCTATTCAGCAGATTCCCCTTCTAACCAGCAAGAAGGAAGTGCATTCTTTCTTTGGTAAGATTAACTTTCTAAGAAGATTCATCCCTGATTTCACAGAGCTAACCTTGAATATCTCCCAAATGATGAAGGGAAAATAGACGTTTGGCTGGTCTCCTGAAGGTAAAAGATCCTTTGAAGGTATTAAAAAGGCTATTGCTAGAACTCCCGTCTTAGCATGTCCAGATTTCAGCAAAGAATTTATTATCTATTGTTATGCCACAGATAACACCCTGGCTGCTGTTTTGACTCAAGAAGATTCTAATGATCATGAACTCCCAATTGCATTTATGAGCTACATTCTAAAAAATCATGAGTTAAAATACACCATAATGGAGAAACATGCTTTCGCAGTGGTTAAAGCTGTCAAGCAGTTTCATTTTTACATTCTTAACTCTCACTCCACAGTATTTGTACCGGATACAACCATCAAGTCCATTCTCACACAACAGGAGTTTGGATCCAAGAGAGGGAACTGGGTGGCCAAGGTTCAAGAATATGACATTGACATCAGACCAACCAAGCTCATCCGTGGAAAAGGCCTGTGTGAACTCATCGCTGAGGGAGCTAGACATGAGTTACTAGAGGATAAAGTTGATCTTCCTACCGTTCTGTTTCTTGGCTCAATTGATGAATGGTATGCCGATATCACACACTTTCTCACATATGGAGAATGTCCCTCTCATTTGACTACCAAAGAGAGGAGAGTTGTTAAGCTAAGATCAGCCCAATATGTGTTGTGGGAGAATTCCTTGTTTAAGCGCGGGTTGGATGGAAGGTTTCTAAAATGTGTGGATAAGGAACAACAGAGGAAGCTACTTTCAGCTTTTCATAACCAAGCATGTGGAGGGCACTACTCATCAACTGTCACTGCTCATAAGATTCTTCGTGCAGGATATTACTGGCCTACCTTGTTCAGAGATGCATCAAAGTGGATTGATAAATGTGAAGCTTGTCAGACCTTCGTGGGTAGACCCAAATTGGCCTCTTTGCCCCTTAAACCAGTTGTGATCGAAGAGCCTTTTCAACAATGGGGTTTAGATTTCATTGGAACACTTAATCCCTCTTCTAGTGCTGGTCACACCCACGTATTAACTGCCACAGATTATTTTACTAAGTGGGTAGAAGCCATTCCAGTAAAGAGTACTACTTCAGAAGTAGTATGCAGTTTTATCAAAGAGAACATCTTGGTGAGGTTTGGTGTGCCAAACAAGATAGTGACAGATAATGCTTCAAATTTTTCTTCAACTGAGATGATGGATTTTTGTTATGGATATGGCATCTCCCTGGCTCACTCCTCGGATTATTATCCTCAGGGTAATGGACAAGCAGAATCGACAAACAAAAATCTGGTGGCTATTATAAGGAAATTAGTTAATGAATCTCAGAGGAACTGGCACAAGAAACTCTATGATGCTCTTTGGGCAGATAGGGTCACACCTAAAAGAGCCATTGGGATGTCTCCTTTTCAGGTAGTATATGGAGTAGAAGCTCAATTGCCCGTAACAGTGGAACTACCAGCCTTGCATTTAATGAAGGCCATTGAAGACACCAGTTTTAATGATTCTTTGGATAAAAGGATCATGTACCTTCACAAATTGAATGAGGACAGGTTGAAGGTCACTGATAGAATATCTGCTCACCAACAGAAAGTAAAGGCCTTGTTTGATAAAAAATCCAGATCCAGGGATTTCAATGTTGGAGACATTGTTTTGCTGTGGGATAAAAGGCATGAACCTCGTGGCAGCCATGGCAAGTTTGATTCTCTTTGGCTCGGACCTTTCAAGATCAGGCACTTTGCTGGTGAGAATTCTTTTTACCTTGATTATATGGATGGTTCTTCCCTCCCACTTCCTTATAGTGGGCAGTACCTGAAATTGTTTAAGTCTTAGGTGATCAGGAAGTCCTTTGTATATTCTGTATAGCGTGTGCGTGTGTTTCCCCCTCTTGTTTTTGTTGTTTTGTTCATTTTGTGTGTTGTCTTCTGTGTTGGTTTGCTTTTGACTCCGTGGCCCAATGGATGAGGTACTGATCTGATTTCCCTAGATTTTCTGAGATTTCTTGCCTTGTCTCATTTCTTTAGACTTTAGCCAAGTCATCCCCAGAAGGAGCCAGCTGTTGTCCTCTCAAAATTTCTCCCTCTTTTGGGAAGTTCAAAATCAGAAATTTTGAGGTTAATCACCTTTTCTGTTGTTTTGGTAAGGGGAAAAGTCAAAAAAGTTGGAAAAAATCTACGTTTTTGGGTCATTTTGTGTGATTTGCGGGTCTGTCAGACATTTTTGTCCCAGATGTCCCAAGTTCATTCGGGCTCCCTGTTCGCCGATCGGCCGCTTTACCCGAAAATTTGTTTTCTTGCGGGCCCGTCAGAACTTTTTGTTCCAAATGTCCCAAGTCACTCAGGCTCACTGTTCACCTTTCACCCGCATCGGCCGCATCGCGCACTTCACGTACTCGCATCCCTCATGTCCCATAAACATTTGTGCATTCTGTCCCCGCATTCCCCGCATCGGCCGAGTCGCTCTTTCACGTCCCGCATGTTCCAAATGAACCAAAGGCCATCCGGGCTATTTTTTCCCACTCTTTCCGAATATCTTGCTTTTTAAGTTGGTAGATGTGTATTTAATGCACATTTATTACCTTTCTCTCTCCTAAACAAATATTTAATAAGCTTCCCCGCTACGCATTTTTGCACACTGCTTTCTTATCAATTGCTCATACCCTCGCAATCAAAATTTCTGTGCGCATACCCATTCCCCCTGCAATTTCATCAAGAGTACAGATTGTGACTTTTTCAGATTGCTATCAACATGAAGATCAAATTCCAAGGTCAGGAGCAAGTTTCACCGCTCGAGTCTGTCGTTCCCGATATCGGGGACAGTGAAGTTCGTCACCTGGACTTTGGGGATTTCTGGACTAGGATGACAGACTCGAACCCCTCTCCTATGGCACAAATGATTCACGATAGTGGCTTGGCATTCACCGCTGGTTTCCCAATCTCAGTGCAATGTGCAGATACGGTACTCGCCTGCGGTGCTCATTTCAATCCCGACTCGAGTGAACTAACGAATGTGCATGGGGAGCTCATTGCCAAGCTCGATGCTGCCACCATTGGCACTACCCTAAGGATTCCTGAAATGGACAATTCTATAGTAATCTCTCAGAACCAGGCACAGGCCCTCTTCGACCAGGACAGTGAAAAATACAAGGCAAGGGTGGCGAAGTCTTGGCTTAAAAACCCTAAAAAGGGGGCGTCCCGTCTGTCCAAAGCTTTGTTTCATGCTGATTTCAATGAGGAGCTGTCTGATTTTATAATCCTATTAGCTCGGGTCATGGGCTTACCCTCTACCAACGAGTTCCATTTCTGGATGTGCCCCCTTATCAACATGGTGTGCGAAGGAACTCAGAATATCAACTGGGTAGAAATCATCAGCATGAACTTAGCAGAGCAGCTGTCCAATGTACAACAAACCAAGAAGTTCTACATGACTTCATATTTGATGTACACCCTAGCAGCATCAAGGCAATGGTTTGGATTCACATACATTGATGCTCATAAGGGTGACCCTATATATGCCTACTGCCCTCAATTCACTCTGGACACTAGCAATCACAACTTCAGGAGGGTGAATGATGCTTTCACCATGTACATTGTAAGGCTTCTGGAGAGCGACACTGCAAGGAGGTTCTCGGATGAAGCCATGAGCCTAATAGCGAAGTACGGTGCTTACTTCATCCAATTCAGAAAATTCTCCTATATCAGGCTTGCAGGCTATGAGAGCACCCCTCTCAAGCTCCCTATGTTCTGCAATGATAAAATGGCCTTGATAGAGATATGCAGGCAATTGGACAAGTTACACAGAACCTGCAGGGATAAGAAAATCACTGGCCTGCACTTCCCTATATCTTTGGGAAACTACACCTGCAAGACGGCTCTAGATGCACAGAACATAGAGAGAGCCCTGGCCCCCATCACCGTCCATTTCTTCAGGCCAAGAACTTGTTTTGACTTGAAGAATTTTATTGAACAGAACCTCATAATCAATTACCATCATATGGCAGACACAGAAGACTATTGGGCTGACTGTGCTGATGATTTTGAGGCAAGGAGGAGACATTATGGCAGGTTTTCTCTCCAACTGATCCAAGAGCTTAACTTGTACCAAGTTCCTGAAGGGCTTCAGGATGATAATTCTGACCTGTATTCATATGAATATGACAACTTGGTCAAACACACTCCCTTGGAGGATTTGGATTGGTTCAAAAAGGAGAAGGATGATCTAGCTGAAATCTTAGCCCCTGTCCTAGTAAGAACCAAAATCTGGTTTGACAGGAGAGTTCGTGAGCTTAGAAGGCATTCAGGGGAATCCTCCTCCAAGGATACTTCAACTCCAAGAAAGGAAGCATTGACACCTAGTTCGGAAGCACCTGTACAGACCCCTCCTGCCTCATCAACTAAAGGTCCTACATCCTCCACTCCTTCCTCATCCACCCAAGTATATCAGAAGAAAATCAAGGAAGTCAAGAAGGAGCCTGTTGAAGAAGATCCCATGATGAAGCATTCAGAATTTCCCTCAGGTCCAGAGAACATTATTGTTCTCAGTGAAAGTGAAGAGAGTGAAGTGCCAGTCTCCATGAGTGCTCCAGAAGTCCCAATGGATAAAGAGAAAGAAGTACAAAGCACTGAGCTTCCAAGCACCATTGACTCTTCTGTGCAAGAAGCCCTGAGCGCCCCACTCATATCTCAACTGAGGCAACAGCAGTGCACACTTTGAGTGCCATGAGTTCCCTTTCTCTCAGGCCCTCTTGCCCCACCTTCTTCTTCCTCCTCCTCTTTTGCATGGGTACAACCTTTCGTCGATAGTAGGAAGAGAAAGTCTTCCTCCCGAATCTCAGGACCCAATTTTGATGCTGTGGTGCCTTATTAGGCACTACTCCTCCTACTCCTGCCAAGAAGGCCAAGACCACCTCTAGAATAGTATCTGATGCTCAGGGCCAGCAATTCCTGGAGATAGCCAAGCCCAAAGTAGACAAGCCAGAGCATGATTTGCAAGCGTCTGATCTAGAGCTCTCGAGGATTCCCATGGGAGAGTCTACCCCTGAAGGTGAGATTCACAATCTTCAAGAAACAGTCACCAGGGTCATTGGGAGAGTTGAAAAAGGGCAACAAACTATAGAGCAGCTGGAAGAGCAGGCCCAGGTTCTTGCAGGTTTCATCAAGTCACTGTTGTCCAAGGATAAAGTTTTAGACCCCACCCCACTGACCACTCTTCCACCACCTGTAATCCTCAGTCAAGATGAAGTCCAGAGTATCAAAGATATACACAGATATTCCATCTATGGAAGGGCTATGGAGGCCATGGTGGATGATATGCTCGTTGCAGGGTTGAATTTCATTAGTGAAGCCTTCAAACTCAATGAGAAGGTGAATAATCTGCAACAGAAACTCTCCTCCACTATTGGAAATATAGATAAAGAGCTCAAACTCTGGAGCAGCTGTATAGTAGACCTTCACCTTATGGGGCAGACTGATGAAAATATTTTAATGGCAAGCAAGGTCTTTGATGATGCAAAAGATAATTTGTCAAAATCATGGGTATACAGTGTGGAATGGAAAATCAAGGTGCTGGAGGAGGCTTTGGGAGAATTGAAAAATAGCTGGCAGAAGGGTGAGGCCTTCAAGACTTTGGTGGTATCTACTTTTAAGGATATCCATTGTCACCTCCAAGATGAAACCTCAGGTGTGCCCTTCTCCTTGCAAGAAATCAAATCTCAATTCAAAGCTTTTGTTAAAGATAATCTTGTTCAGAGAAGATTCCATCACAAAGGAAAAGATGAAAGAAATCTACTCTCTCCAGTCTGCTATTGAAGAAGCAAGCAAGGATTATCATACACACGTCGAATTTGACAAAGAGATGGAGAAATGTCTCAGATTTTGGACTCAGTCCACCGCCAACACATCAGTTCCACGTGGCAGAGACATAGCAGAGGCGTTAAAAAGATTTAGACAATGGATCCTCAAATCAGTGGGTCCTCCTCAGTCATGAACACTTGTCTTTTCCTCCTGACTCTTCTCCTTTCTTCCTTTCTTCATCTCAGATTTATTGTAATTAGTTGGGGTATTGCGATTAGCAGCCCTTTAACTAAACATTAATTAAAAGAAGTAGTTACCAAGGGTAACTGATTTGTAAACTATATAATGGCCTCTCTTCGCCATTTTTATGGGGGAGGGAACTTGGCTCATTTTTGAAAGTGTAAGAAATACTAAAGCAATCAATACAAAGGGATCTTCTTTCTTTGTCCATCCGATTCTTTCATTCGCAAGCTATCCATTGAATATTGTTAGATCATTTGTCTGCATTATGCTGAGAAGCTTTGTATTCTTGTAGATGTTATTTATGGAACTGTGTGTCTTTTCAAATTTCATCTTATTAATTCAAGTACAAATGATCTTATTCCAATTCACTGTATTCTGGCACGCATAAGGAATTATTTTGTCATCTATAATTCTGGAGAGTGCTTTTCTGCTCATTTCCACGTCTTCATTCCTCTGTACTTTTGTGATTGATGATCTATTTAGAAAACACTTTCATGATATCCAAGTTCCATAGTGAAACCATACTCTGTACATGTGTAAATAGGTTTCGTTTCTGAATAAGGGAACCTCTCCCATTAAAGAGGAGGGACTTCTTGTCCTTTGACAACCAACATTCATCAAGAAACTTTCATCATCTACATGCACTTTTTCTTCTTATCATATTACCACATGTGCATGGAAAGGTTCTTCGATCTTATTCTCTTTTTTTTCATGCTGAATTGATTAAAAATAATCAATCTTTTGTCTCTTGTACTATGATTAAATTAATCATATCCTTCTTGTCTTCTTGTATGGCCATGATGTGACATTTTTCCCCTTTTGCAACTCTTGATCACATGCATACAATTTGTTTTATTTGCGATGTAACACTATTTAATATGCAAGGTTGGTGATGATTAAAATAAATCAAAAGTGGTCTACAGAACTATGGCAGTTTCCCTTGCATTAATACAATGATTAAGAAAAAGATGGTCCCTTGTTGACCATGTGATTATTGTTTGAACTATGGTTGCTCATGTGCATCGAACCTTTTAAATTATTAACCAAACCTAGGTCAAAAGACCTTATGATAATTTGCATTATGTTGGTCCCCTCCAAATATTTGACTATAATTTTATTGGAAATGACATCTAACTCAATGTTGAGTTAGGGTTTCATTGTTCTATTAACACGTAGCAAATTTTTGACTCTGGTTTATTCCACATTGATTTAAACAACCAAAACACTTGGAAACGTAAATCATTTCACATTTTCATGATGAGCTCATTTTGAGCATGGCAAAGCTCTGTTGAAATTTATGATGGAGGCCATTGTTGCAAGATTGATTTTTGGCTTTTGCAATGGGCTTCCAAAAATTTTGTGGCCATTGGCTTGGCACATTTTTTTTGGAGGCCATCTCTGTAAAAAACTAAGATTTTCTCTTTCCTGGAGCTCATTCTTTCTCGTTTACACTACTTCAAAATGTTGAGATCATAATAAAAGATCTGTTTTTAGGACACATTGAGATTTGAAACTAGGGTTTCGAACCTTAACCACCATTAAAGCATTATTTTTAGGTTTTCTTGGCTCTAAAATTTTAAAAGGGTTCGCTGTGCTTTTTCATTTCAATGGTAGAAATTTCTTGCACTTCCTATTGAGATTGATGTCTTGCATTTCAAAACCCTGCATTTCAGATCTGTCAAAACATAATTTTTGTTTCTAAGTTAGATTGGAGTTTATGGAGATTTCAACACATTGATTTTGACATTGCTTATCTGTTGACAGGACTTGGTTGTGCATTTTACGTTGTGGTTCAAACTCCACCTAAAAACTAGTAAGTCCCCTTTTCTACTATGCTCGTTATTTCTTGTTGTATTTTTGGGTTTGAGAATTTGAATTTGAAATTTTATGGGATATGCTCTGTTGGTGCTCAATTTGATATCGCTCCATTTATCCTTGAAATTCTTCATTTTGCGGGTTTTTGGGTCTTTTCTATCTCCCTATATTGATGCACGAAAACTATATCCTCCATTTGGTTGCCATGTTCAGTCCCTTCTTGGGTCGAGGATCACTTAAAGGTATAGAATTTGTTTTTAGTTTCTCTGTCCATCTAAAGGAGTCTGTAAATTGGGCTTAAAACTCGGGTTGTTCCTTTCCTTCAATTTTTTGTAATCACATTTTTTTGTCCTTGTTGTTTTTATCCCAAATACTTGAGGAAACAAGATTGGATTTAGCTCAGAGGATCATGTATGAAACTTATAACATCTCCAAATTCTCTGTCCTTGAAGAAAAATTCATCTCCATGCTCAAACAGTGGTTTTCCTGCATTTTTACGGTTTGACAAGTGATTTTTCTTCGTCAAATTTACATCTCTGCATCAGTGGAAACATGGCCCTTTTTGGTTAGATGTGTCTTTGTAGGGCACTATAAAAAATCTATGGCTCACTTCAACCCAAAACATTTCCACGTGGAGGAACGATGCTCGTTTGAAAATTCACCTATTGGTTTGGCCTTGGAGCTACACCAGGGGGACACGTGGAAGATTTTGCTACTTTTCCCAGACTAAGACAAATTTTTCATGCAACCGATATAGTTTTTTGGTAGGCCATGGAAACATGGGGGGTTAGTGCTCATTTAATTTTTTGCCTTAGGGTCCCACCTTAACAATTGCGATAACAAGACAGGTGGAGGCTTCCGTAGGCTCCGATTTGTACTTCAACTCTTCAAATAAATTTTTTAATGCATAGGACACGTGATGATCTCGCACTCATTCAGGGTCTCTAATCTTGGGCACTATCTTGAAATTGTGCCATAAAGACATGTGGAGGTTTCTTCCGGGCCTTCCATTCTCTTAGACTTCTCAAGAAACTTATTTAAGGGCCTGGGACACGTGGAGGGACTGTGCATGTTAGGGGACTGGCCCCTGAGTTTTATTTTGAAGAAGCGTCAGGAGGACACTTAGAGGCTTTCACTCACTCTGTCTTTTTGCTTAGAATTTTCAATGGCTGAAGAAGACTCTACCAGACTGAGACACATGTTGAGCTTGTGCTTGTTTGGGGTCTTTACTTTTCAGGACCATCTCAAAATGCACCATTGAAACATGTGGCAGGTGTGAAAATGAAGAAATGGAGCTTCGAGGTTATTTAAGGTTTTTTACCTTTTGTAAAAAGGGATAAAATTGTAAGTTAAAGCGTGGCCCTAGTAGGAAAGTAATGCCAGTGTTGAATAGTCAAAAAAAGAGGTGCGGGCCGGCAGGGAAAACGTGGAATTTTTTCCTTTTTGGAAAATAAGTATAAAGTGAAAAAATGAAGCATAGGTCTGCTAGAACACACATCAGAAGCTAAAGGTGGAAGGACAGAGGTGCAGGGAAAATTTGGAAAATTTTCCTTTTTTCCAAAAATGAGGTAAAATAGCATAATCGAGCCACGATTCTTCTAAGAGCCATATTGGGAAACATGTCAAGCCCTTTTTCTAAGGGCGAAGGGGTGGAGAAAAATGTCAAAATTTTCCTTTTTCTGAAAAGTTATAAAATATCAAAAAGTACTCCCAGGCCTGTTTCCAATCACATTTTGCCATGTGGAGGGCTCAGATTAAAATTTGAAAGGCAAGATCAATGGTAGCTATGTATTTCATTTTATTTTTCTACCATTGAATCTTTAGGATGTTTAGAGATGCATTTTTTTCATCATTCTTCATCAATTTTTTGGCAAATTTGTGTCGTTTTGGTCTACAAATTGAATTAATTTGAGAGCTCAATTTGTAAATCTGAAGTACTTTTGAAGTTGATTTTTGCTCCAGCTCATGCAAAAATGAAAAATGCTAGATCCAAAATTTCCAGAGTAAAATTTCAGAGGAAAAAGAGGGAAAAAGGATGAAATGATGAAAGTGCAGGCGGGAAAGGTGAAAAAGGCATTGCCTCGAGACTAAAAAGGGATGACATGTCAAGTCCAGCTATGTAGAGGATCCGAAATATGATTAAAAACTATATTTCTCACATGATAGAATTAGAATGATTAAAGTGACTCCCGAAAATTTGTGGCATGGCATGTAGTCATTAGTCGAGGGCCCAAAAAATGTGATCAGTTCACAATTGGTCCACCTGGCAGATTTCATATCTAAATTTGTTAAACATCATTGTCTGAAACAAATTGGTAACAAGCAAAGGTCCCTCAAATATTCTTCTCTTTTGGGGGGAAAATTGAATGGGAAAAAATGTATAAATGCAATGAGAATACTCGTGTAAATGGTCAGAGTTTGAATTCTTGAGAATTTTTTTTGACAAAGTCATCTTCCTGAGAGACCAAAGCCAAGATAACCTGTTATTTTCTTTTGTGTTAGAGTTTTTGTCATGTCAAGTTGGTTGCAGATGTATATCCATTGATAAGCACTGATATTTCTTTGGAAGCTTTCCCTTGCTGATGAATCTAAGCAATTTTGGAATTAATTTGTGTCTAATCTCTAGCAATTTTTTTTGTTTTCTTTGTTTTCATAAAGTCTGTAAATAGTTTCTTTCATTCCTATTGTAATCTTACACTGATTTTTTTTAAAAATCAAACAGGATATCATCCCTGTGATAGTCTAATGGTATTTGCAATTTCATTTCAAGAAACACCTTCATCTTGGATGAGATAAACAAATTTAAAATCAATTCATTGTCATTTGTTGATAAATATTATTTGTAAGTCTTCGGGTGTACCTTAGGTGTGATTAATCATAAACCTTAGTGTTTAATTTAATTTAATCCTTCATGTTGGAGTATCAAAGACTATGTGAAAACATGTTGATTTGGGACTCCATTAAAGCACACCATCTAGTTGAAGGAACGTCTTGACTGTTATGAAGTTTTTTGTTGTGAAGTTGTTCATTATTGTGTAGTCCCTCGAAGATTGGGTATAATCAAATTTATCCTTCTTCATCTCCCACCATATTAATTTTAAAACCATTGATCCACCCTTGAACTACCCATGTTTTCCCTGTGTATCAACAAAGGAAAAAAATCTACTTGTAAAAATATGCAGAACAATCAGGATTTCTTAATGTCTTAAGCTACCTTAGCCTTGTGTAGGGCATAGCCCCTCTTTGAGACAACAAAGCGAAACTGGTTTATTGCTATTCTACCAGCAGGAATCTGTGCAAGTCTCACAATATTCTACCTTCAGGGGTTTGGGATCTCATCCCAGTAGAGGTGCCTCCAACTGTGAAAAGAAAGGAATGGAGGGAAAGATGAGGAAAGAATGTGTTCGAAGGGAGAAAAGAAATGAATTCCAAAGCAGAAAGGTCAGAGGGTTTATGTTTTGGGATTGGTAATAAATGGAGCCAAACCTACTTGCATAAATGAGAAAAGCAATACTGATGAAAAAATGACAAGAAAGTATTAGAGAGAGATCTAACAGAATAAACACACAGATCTGACATAAGAAAGATCAGATGCCCATAACACACATATTCAGCACAAAGTCTTAATATTTGTATTAATGTTTCTTCTGTTACAAAAAGTACAAAGCCTTTTCTTCTCACTTCTATTTTTCATCTAAAAAGTGCCCACACCTTGAATACAACAAAACATTAAAGTATTTATAGGAGGAGAAGAGAGAAGGTAAAAAGAAACCAACAACTAATTACAAAAATTTACAAAATATCTAAAAGTCAACTGTTGACTTTGGGCAACTTGGTGGATGACAACATCCCATGGTGCAACATGGATGATGTCATCATTTGTGCCAACATACTTTTAAATATTACAAAAGAAAAGCCAAGAGGAGGGAGCTATTCATCATCATCTCGCGGCTGGAAGGGAGTATCCTGCTTCTGCTCAGGAGAGGTGATATGGAATTGAGTCTGATACTCCATGAATTTGCTGATCATCGGTTGGAGTAGATCCTGGGCAGGACCCTTGGTGTGATCACCGATGACTTCACAAGTCTCTCATTCATCTCTGAGTTTTTCTGGGAGCTTGAAGTATTCATTACCTACCTCCATCAGGTACCCTATAAAATCACGGCAAGCCAGAAGGTTATTGATGGATTTAGCATCAAAAGTGGCTTCTGGCTCTAACCCTTGCGAGACGATCTCTTTGAAGATCTGAATGGTTTCATCTACCTTCCTCAAGGTGAATGATGGAGTGAGCAAGCCCAGAGACATCCTTAGGACAATTTTCTCCATTTGATGCATTGCATCCAGGGCTTCCTCCTTGACCTTATCTATCTTTTCCAGGACAAATTCCATCTGATCGACCCGATAGTCCAAAGCAGCAAGGACTTTGTTGGGTGCTCTGGGGTGATCGAAGATGCCGAATTTAATTAAATCATCGACTGAGTAGTCGAGCATCTTCTGGAATGTCTCATGTTGCAACCTAGCATGGTCCAACTCTTCGGAGATAGGTCTTGCAATCACCTGGAGTTCCTTGTTCACCTGACCAATGTTCTGATATAACTCGGTGAACTTGACGATTACTTCCTCACTATCTTTGAGGATCTGGTCTCTCTAGGTGGATACTACCATGCCTTGTTCACCAATCTTGGCATATTCATTTATCTTATCCTGACTAAGGGCCTCAGGAGTCTCAGTGGCAGTTGTAGGAGGTGCACTGCCCATTTTCTGCAGGGCGTGGAGAAGATGTTTATTCTACTCTTTCAGTAGCCTCTTCTCTTCCTTTGCTTCTTGAAGCTTCTTGCAAAGGGCATCCACCGCAGATAGGGCCTCTCCTTGAAGGCTCTTGGATGACGTTCCCATTGTGACATGCATCACTGTATAATCTGTAGGGGACAAATCCTTTTTATCCTTTGTGGGATCGGGATACGCGATCTCCATTACTCTTTCACCTAAGGCACTTTGAGAGAAGTGGGTTATTGGCTTCTGCTTCTTATCTCCTTTCATTGGGATGACAGAGAAGTCCATAGGTGTAATGGGGAATTTCCTTTTATGCTGACTCAGGTGCATGGAGATCCATGCTGGACTTAAGGGAGAAGAAGGAATGGTGGAAGAAGAAGGAGCAACTACAGTGTACTCAGGGAAATGGGTTGAGACACTTGGTGGCGGCATTGATAGAGAAGCCAAACTCCCAATGCTCACAAGGGTAGGAGCTACTGTAGGAGAGGAAACTGTGGGGGTGGAAGGGAACTGAGAGATGAGGGAAGAAATACTGGGGGACACCTCCACAAGGGAAGAGAAGATAGAAGAAGAGGAAAGGGGAACAATAGAAGGTGGGGGAGAAGACACAACCAAAGGAATGGTTGCTTGGGTGATGGGAGGAGGGGAAGGAGGAGTAGGAGAAGGGATGGTGGGAACCTCAATGGTTGTAGCAGTGGCAACATCTTGAGTGGATGTGCCTGTTGGAACACTCTCTGCCACTTCTTTCTCCGGAGATGCCAGGGTTACAACCTATTCTTGTGCGGTAGAGGGAGGGCTCTCAGGAGCTTCTTCTTGAGTGGCGCTAGATTCTCCCTCTTTATCTTTACCTTTTCCCTTCGGAAAATGATTCAGTCTGGCAGGTGCGTTACCCAAAGGGGACGTGGTGAAATCTACTCCAAGGTAGATGAGGCCGTTCATTCTGCACCAATGCTCTGTGTGCTGCAATGTGCCCTTAACCCTCTCCTCAATGGTCTGAGGTGCCTTTGTCCTATCAATCTCGGTGAATGGCCAGTTGTCCCCATCCATGTCTAGATATACCTGATCAACTTCTTGATCGGTTGTTTGGAAAGCTTTTGGAACAATGGCCACGCCATATTGAATAATTTCTGCCAGGGCCAGGTGGGAGTGATCCTTTCTCCTGAGTTTGACCTCATGATACAGGTCGATGTAGATGTCCTCGATCTATGGAACGTGGATCGGATCGAGTTTTTCCTTTGGGAGGAAATTTCATGGATCAAAGGTGGGCCTTTCTGGGAAATTGTGCTTTAGGTTAAGCAGTTCCAGCTCTGTAAACATTTCCTAGGCCTTGGTGTGAGAAGTGCAGGTGTACCTACCCACTATGAGGGGGAAAGGAGTTCCACCCTTCTTCCTTTTTAGGCACTTCTCATGATATGTTATGAGCTTCCTGGATAGCTCCAACAGGATCAACTTAGGGCCTGCATACCTTGGTAACTTGGTGGGCTCCCCCAAGAAGTTGGCTGCTCTGACATAGGTGAAAGTGGGGAATTGTGTAAACAACACCCCCCACTTCTCCATTGCAGTTACTATGCTCTTGGTCATCCGACCGTGAGTCATATTGGGCCTCAAAAGGCAGACGATGTCATAGAAGAAGGCATCATTGATCTTGGTGAACTGTGGGATGTTGTTCTCCAGCTTCAATTCTAGGTAGTATTCATATATTTTTACCTGGGGCCACACCCCGCATTGGCTCAGTGCTGGATAGTCTCTCTCTGAGGCTGCAACGTAGACTACGTAGGAGTTCATGTAGAACCTCCCCGTTGTGGTGAGTTGTTGGAGCTGCTCAGAGATGGTGCTGCTGATGATCTCTACCCACTCAAAATGCTGATCAGGCACATTCTTATTCATTGTTTCCAGATACCTGAGCATCCATTTGTGGAAGTAATGGGCATCAGAAAGCCCAAATACCCTACTTAGGAATGTAATGGTATCGCTCAGTTCCTCAGAGAAGTCACTGCGGTGAATAACCTGTGGCCATCTGGTTATTACCTTCTTATTTTTCAAATACACTTCGTTCATTAACTGCATGCATTTGTCTTCATTTTCCTCCCATGCCTTGATGCAGTCTTCTTGGCTTATAGCCACAAAATTCCAGTGGTGGGGAATGCCTAGCATGATCTCGAAGTGTCGGGAAGTGAGGTTGATTATGACTTCACCCTTTTCATTCTCGACACACCTTGTGTCTTTGTTATAGCAGCGAGCCACTACCATCATAAACTCATTATTCACTGCACTAACAGGGATTCCCCCGGTGAAATGCAGACCACTTCCCACCAGTTTTTCCATCCAAGGACTACCTGTGACCCTTCTGGTTCTAGCCCAAAAATATTCCATGTCTATATGGCCAAGTTTGGAATCTCTGATGTCTAAGTCACATTCTGCCTGGGACTCGAGGCATTCTGACCCTTTGATATTTGTATTTCATCTCTTCCTCCATGAGTTTGGCCTTACCCTTTGACTTGGTTGGCCTTTTGCTTGATGTAGACATATGCGAATCTGAGTTCAGTTGCTGATCTGCAAGAAGGAGTGAAGTCCAATGCAGAAGAGCCATGTTAGCTGTTAGATTATCCATCAAGGCTTTACAGAATGAGGAGTTAGCAATTTAAAAACTTCTGGGTGTAGGGTGTAAGAATATTGCAGGTTGCAGGGTCAACAAAGCAAGGTGCACTGATGCAGAGTGTTGCAAGGAAGAAAACAATGCCAAAGGGTGCAGGGCAGGAAATTTACACATAACATCAATGTTGTTGTAGACAAATTTGTGCCTGCACCAATATATAAGGTTTTAAACTGGGCGCAAATAAGTTTGGTGTTGCATGGGAGTGGGATGTGCTAATGGCACAAATATGGGACATGTTGCAAGGAATTTTTGTTGCCAAGGGAATTTAAGGGGTGGACTTTAAGTGCGTCAAGGGGCCTTGGGCACAGTGCAGGAAGAGCTTGCATGGCACCTTTTGTTGTTGTAAGCGGGATTGTGCCAGCGCCTGTGTAAGGATTTTCTTAGTTTTGTATGGCGCAGGAAGGACGCGTGCTGCAATCAGGGATAGTGCACCCTCTTGGCGTGACTGTGTTTTATGTAACAGGAATGGCGTTTACACCAAAGGAAAACCTTGGGTGGAAATGTAACAACTTTACATTTTCTCTCTTCTTGGATAGGTTTGTGATTTTTTAGGCCTTATCGACATGATTTGACAGTGAGGGGAACAGAGCAAAGAGGTCTGTTGGGTTCATTTCTGAGACAAAGCCCTCCAGGCCAGCAGATCTGAAAGGAGGGTAAAACTGGTTTGGGGGAAGCCTCTTAGGTTTATTTATTTATTCAATAGCAAGCAAAACCACAGCAAAGCAACAAGCAAAACTCACAAGAAAAGCAAGAACCACTTACCGGAGATATATAGACTGGAAGAAATGAAGTGGGGTCCACGAACGTGACACGAGGATGACAGGAGTGCTGACAGGTGCAGAGGAATAAAGTTTTCACGTGTTTTTCAATCATGAAAATGACAGGGCGGATGCACCTATATATAGCCAAAAGTGTAATAAATGTGCCACCAACCTTTTTAAAAGGGCGCACCAAAACATATGTTGACATAAAAATATTTGCACCCTTTGGCATGTGTATGTTTATGTCAGCAAGAAATTATTTGCACCCTTTAGTGAAAATTTAGGACTGTTAACATGGGATTCTGAGCACCTTGGCACACCGCTTAAGGGCAAAACATTTTTTTTGTTGACAGGTGGGCGCATGCGCCTTGGCGCATGCAAGAAAGGCACATCATGGGGAGGCGCAACAATTGTTGTGCTAACACTCCAAAGGGTGCACCAAAGGAATAGAAAGGGGCACAAATTCATCCTGTGTTGCATGAACAAAATCTGTGCCCAGCCAAAAAGGACCAAAATGACTAAGTTCGAAAAACTAGATTTTCCAAAAAGGGATTTTACGCCATTCCGAACGCTGAGGGACCTTGACGAGGAACCAGAACAAAATTTTGGTATGGTTACCTGCAAAATTGCCCTCATCAATTTTACAGGATAACAGCTGGCTCTTTCTGGGGACTATCCTTGAGCGAAGCTTAAGGGTAGAGAACCCCAGATCAACATGTGCCTATCCATTGGGTAACAGAGTCAAAAATAAGGGCGATGACAAAAGCAAACACACAACGAAAGAAAACACACAACACAAAGCAAAATGTACAAAGAAAAGGGGAAGCTCTACTTCCTGAATATTTTGAGATGCTGCCCACTATAGGGAAGCAGGAGATCAATTCCATCTAGATACGAGAGATAGAAGCTATTCTCTCCATTGAGCTGCTTGATCTTGAAAGGCCCTCTCCATAGAGAATCAAATTTCCCATGCATGCCCTTCGGCTCTCTTCACTTGTCCCACAAAAGGACAAGATCTCCCACCTGAAAATTCCTCAGCTTAGCCTTTTTATCGAATAATCTCTTGACTTGATTCTGATGTTTGGTGATCCTGTCGACCACTCTTACCCTTTTTTCTTCGAGCTCTGCTAGATACATGATCCTCTTTTCAAGAGAATTTTGGAAAGTCTCATCTTCAATCACTCGTGCCAAGCGCAGGGCAGGAAGTTCTATAGAAATGGGAAGCTCGGCGTCGATTCCATATAATACTTGAAAAGGTGACATACCAAGAGACCTCTTGGGAGTAATGCGGTCCACCCACAAAGCGTCATACAATGACTTGTGCCACATCCGCTGATTCTCATCAACTAGCTTCCGTATGATGGTCACTAAGTTTTTATTACTGGATTCTGCCTGACCATTTCCCTGGGGGTAATAATCTGAGGCATGGGCCAAGGTTATCCCGTATTCATAGCAAAAAACTGATAACTTCCCGAGAGGAAAGATTGGAAGCATTATCAGCAACAATCTTGTTTGGAATGCCAAACCTTACAATGATATTCTCTTTGATGAAATTACAAACAACTTCAGAGGTGGCATTCTTGACAGGTATGGCCTCCACCCATTTGGTGAAGTAATCTGTTGCTGTTAGGACATAACTATGTCTGGCACTCGATTGTGGGTGTAGTGCTCCGATAAAGTCAATTCCCCATTGCATGAATGGTCCGTCAATAATGACCGACCTGAGGGGAAAAGCAACCACTTTTGGTTTGCCAACAAATTGTTGGTAAAGCTCACATTTTGCTACCCAGGTGGCTGTATCCCGAAATAGCATTGGCAAATAGTACCTAGCCAGGATGATCTTGTGTGTTGTCATGGAAGAGGAGAAATGACCACCACAGGCTGAATCGTGAAAACTCTCAAGTAACTTTACCTGTTGTGGTTTGTCAACACATCGCAAGAAGATGCCATCAATCCCACGTTTGTATAAACTGTCATCCCAGATGACATATCTGGCTACTCTGAGCTTTACAGTATGCTTCTCCTTTGAATTTAGATGAGCTGGGCACTCACCGTAAGTGAGAAAGAAAGTGATATTAGAATACCACTTGTCACTAGTTGCAACAAATAGAACCATAGGCAGAGAATCAGCTTTCTCCAGCTGGCCTTGTGTTCCATCGATGCAATCATCTTTTTCTGTAGGGACATCTGAATCTTTGTTTTCAGCCATAAGCTGACATAGGCCTTTGCCTCTTACCAGTTTGGTTGGTTTTATGTCTAGATCATACTCTTGGACCTTTGCGATCCAATTCCCTCGCAAGCTCCCTAACTCCTGTTGAGTTAAGATTGACTTGACTGTCGTGTCAGGGACCAGCACTACTATATGAGAGTTTAGGATGTAATACAAAGTTCTTAACTGCTTTGACAATGGTGAAGGTGTGCTTTTCCAACTGAGACATCTTCAACTCATGAGGCTTGAGGGGAGAGCTCATGAACGCGATTGGAGACTCAACATTTTCATAATTCTTTTGCATTAAGATGGCCGATACAGTATGCTCAGATGCATAACTGTACATGATAAAATCCTTAGAAAAATTGGGACATACCAGGACTTACACATGAGCGACAGAGGCTTTTATATTATCAAATGACGTCTTCCCTTCTTCGCTCCATCAGAAAGTTTGCGACCCTTTCATCATATTTAATATGTGGTGAGTCTTTTCAGCAAAGTTAGGAATGAAGCGCCTGAGAAAATTCACTTTTCTAAAGAAAGAGTGAATGTCGGTCTTGCTTGTGGGTAAAGTAAGGCTCTGAATAGCCCTAACCCTTTCGGCATCTATTTTTATCCCTTCTTTGCTAACAACGTGTCCCAGCAACTTTCCTTCAGTGACCCCGAAAATAGACTTTTTCAGATTCAGGGAGATCCCGTGCTCTCGGCATCTAATCAATACTTGCTCCAAATGATCACAATGATCACTTCACTATTTAGAGAACACAGTTAAGTCATCTAAATAGACTACGATAACCTTTCCCATCATACCTTTGAACGTGAAGTCCATTGCTCGCTGAAAGGTGGCACCAGTGTTGGTCAAACCAAAAGGCATTCTGCTATAGGAAAATGTGCCCTAGGGGGTAGTGAATGCTATTTTGAATTGGTCTTCAGGTGAGACTTCAATCTGATTGTAGCCCGAAAAACCATCAAGCATGGAAAGCATTTCTGATCTAGTTACTTCCTGCAGAACCTGATCCATTATGGGGAGCAGGTAGTTGTCCTTCAAGGATGCCTGATTTAGGTTGCAAAAATCTACGCATATGCATATCTCACCATTATTCTTGCGTACTGGCACAATGTTTGCAACCCTGATTCAGGTACTGTGATGGATGGGAAAAATGATCCTTGCATCCAGCATCTTCTGTATTTCCACCTGGATGGTACATGAGATCTTGGGATTATAGTGCCTCTATTTCTAGTGAAAGGGTTTGACATCTTCTTTCAACGGGATGTCATGCTGGATGTCTTTCGGCTTGAAAGACTTTAGATCGGCATAAGACCATGCCAATACATCTATATACTTCTTCAAAAATTTGACGAATTTCCACTTTTCTTCAGGTGTGCAACACCTTCCGATGTTCACAAACTGCGGATGTTCCATAGTACCTAGATTGACTGGCTCAGTCTCTGGAGAGGAGTTAGGGTTATCTTTCCTTTTCTTCCTGAAAAAATGATCATGTCTATCGAACAAACGTTCCAGAGAGACCAAACCTTTTGGAATTTTATTTCCTTTGAGCTGACATATGCCGTCACTTCCTTTTGATCCATCATCCTAATCAGTAACAGATTCACGGCATGTAGAAGTGGATCCTTCAAAATGAAGCTCACTAAAATTTTCCACCTTTTCCAGAAAGGAAATAAGTTGATTATCATCGTTGAATACCTACCAGTGCTAAGAATTATCTGGCACGCTTGGGCAGAAAACTACCTCAATGGTATATATGTCTATTTTTAACCCTAGGTGGGGGAGCATGAGGGATGTTGAGATGGCTAATGAATTGGCCATGTCGTTCTGAGCTCTCAGAATGGCTTTTATTGAAAAAGCGTCAAATTCTTCAATGTTATCCCATACTACATTGCAATAATGCCCGAGCCTTTCATTTTTTACTTGGTATATCCTTTTCACTTGATTTACAACCAGCTCTGCATCACCTTGTACTTTGAGGTTCTTTATTCCCCTTTCTTTTGTGGCTTGCATGCCAAGTAGCAAAGATTCATACTCAGCAGTATTATTCATGTTGAAAAACTACAACTTGAAAGAGAGAGGAAAAATCTCTTCCTCCGGGGAAATTAACATAGCTCCGGCACCGCATCCACTAGTTGCACAGCTGCCATCAAACTACAACATCCATATCTTGTTAAGATCCTCTTCTTAGACAAGAATGTTTGTTTTATCAGACTCTATAGATATGAAAGTATTTCTCATACCCGATGATTCGAAGATAATTTGGGCTTTGGGGTCATCGGAATTAGTAACAAAATACTTCTTTTGTGATTCCGACTCCAATGTTTACATTACACCTTTGACGGGGATTCTATCCTTAGACCAGTCCATATGAATCTCTCCACCAACTTCACTGCAAAATTTCCTTCCTAGTAGAATTCCATATGCTACCAGAATATCGGCAACGAGGACGGTCATCTTTACTCTTTTCTCTGGGAACGCTACAAATGCGAACTACATGTCTTTGATTTGACCAATCAACAGAACCTGTTTGGTTTCCAAGGAGTAACATCTACCAAAAGGCTTGGTAAGGGTGAGGCCCAGAGCATGGGTGACTTTTTCCAGCATGACATTATCAGAAGCCCCAGAATCAATTATGTAGTTGCTTAGCTTGTGGCCATTGATTAGGAGGGAGAGATAGAAAGGTTCTATTTTGCCTGACTGCGGAGGTCGAGGCAACATTTATGTGAGATGTAGGAGGAGTAGAAAGAATTCCTTTCAGGGAGGCCTGAGAAGTTATGATAGCTTGGCTTTGAATATATTCAGTCAACCTTACAAGCTGCTCAGGGTTTGACTGAAGATACTTGGCTTCAGACATTTGGATCTTGGTCTTTTTAGCATGATCAATTATGTCAAACATGGCCAAGGGTTGCGTTGATGAAGGAATGAGTCCCTCATTTCGCGATGGTGGGGTAGGATTACCGGTCTTGATAGGAATAGGAGAGGGATGATTCAGAGGGGAGATAGGGGAAAAATATTTCTTTGAAAAAGACTTAATAAGAGGTTGAGTAGGAAGGGGATTACCTCTTTTTGCAATGGTTGGAGGTGTGTTTGACACGACCTTCTCTTTTTGTATCCTGGCAGCAACTTCTACTTCTTTTCCTTGAGAGCGGGTGAAAACAACATAAGACTACCCGCTTGCATATCCTTGGGTACCCTCTTCTTCATCAGACTCCTCCTCGTCAAATTCCATATACCTGATAGTAGAGTCGCCAGTTAGTTCGCCGACATCTTGATCATCTTCACCTTGGGATGAAGGTTCTTCATAATTCTACTCCTCTTCCTTAATATTGATTAAGGCATTGACCGAAGGGGCTTCAAGTGCCAACCTCGGTGCAGTTATAGGTAAACGCGGCCTTTGAGGGACATTGTTGGAAGTGAAATTTATTCATGGGATATCTCGGTACGAAGAGCTCAGGGAAACCTGAGCTAGCTACTTCTTTAATGCGAGCAAGTTATTCACCATCTTTTGAAATCTCAGATCTGATGAAGTGGCTTGAGAAGGAGTTGAAGCTTTAGGCTTGGACGGTTCTCATTTTAATTCACTAGATATTATCAAGTTATCTGATCAATCCAAATGGAGAAGCTTGGGTGAGAACCAGAGTAGTGACTTGTTCTTTTACAAGAGTAAGAAACTTACTTTTGAGCTCATGGCGTTGACGAAGAAACACTTATGATTTTCTAGTCTTGGTAGCATGGCAGGTGGCACACAGTTGATTAGTGAATTGAAAAAGGTGATGAAATCATGCATGGTCTCATTGACTTCCTTCTTCAGATGAGTGATCCTTGACAGTAACATGAACGCATCTTCGGAAGGCTTATATCTTTCTTGAAACATAGTTTGTAATGTGGCCCAACTAGTGATAGATCCAGCTGGAAAATGCTAAAACCATTCTACTGCGGGTCCTTAGCAAGGTCTCCAGAAAGAGGCGTACTGACACATCTTCATGGGTCACATCTAGAATATTGCATGACATGATGAATGTAGATATGTGTGAATCCGTGCTTTGGTTTCTTCTTCCATCAAATTTATGGAAATTCTTTCAGTTTCCATGAGGGAGCGCGTGAACAGGATGCGGCAAGCAAGAGGGCCCATTTATTATCCTATTATTAATTATGCATAGTAGGATTATTTAATTAATTTTATTAATTAAATAATAAATGGTTATAAATGTTATATGGTTAAACAACCATATTTGTCTGTATTGCACATTGTTATATTGTTATAAACAATATATTTGTCTTTATGTAATTTTGCTTCCCGGATGTTATTGGAAGCTTGTTTATTCTGGTTTTTGGTTGCACCTGTGCAACTCATTCTCCTGGATGTATTTGGCTGTGCAATATCTATAAATATTGCAGCCCATTCTCTGTAATGTTTTACTGATTGAGATCAATAAAATCTACACAGGCTTCCGTCCCTGTTTCTCAATCTACATTTGGTACCAGAGCAAAATTCTGGCCCTGTGAAGGTGTGGAAGAGAGAGCAGCAGAGAGAGAGGAGATTGGAGACGTATTTGCAGCATTTGAGAGCCTGTGCAGCCTCGTGCAAACTCCCAGCCCCATCCCTGCCTCCCCCACATCCGCCTGTTCCTTCCAGGTACTTGGAAGGCAAATTTTTTTTGCACTGGTGCACTCAGCACCAGGCAAAAATTGCTACAGGTATTGAATTTTTTAAAAAAAAAAAATTTCCCCAATCAGGGTTTTGATTTTACTGCATTTAGAGGTATATTTTGTTTTGGAGGATTGCTTTGCTGTGTATATGCACCTGCAGTGAACAAACAGAGCAAAGAAAATTAAAAAAAAAAAGAAAGAGGCGCCCAAGCTGGAAAATATACAGTGGGAGGTGAAAAAAAAGAGTTTTTTTTTTAGCATATGCGCCCTTCTCAGTCCCTGCGCGGCCTGCATCAAGGAAGTGTTGTTTTTGGAGCTAAGAAACGCCTTTGCTGTCTCACACGGCCTGCAAAGAAACGCAAGCATCCTTGCTGCCCCCCACATTAGCCTCACACAAAAAAAAAAGGAAAAACGTGCCAAGCATTGTAAAAACACGCGCCCAGCAAAAACAAAGCAAATGAAAAACAACGCAGCCTCAAGCAAAAACGTGCCTTTTTTAATCTCCCACGGCCTGTACAAAGGCAAAAAAAAATGCGCCCAGGCATTGAAAACACGCGCCCAGGCAAGGAAAAACGCAGTCCCAGGCAATAAGCAAAACAGCGGCAAAGGAAAAAACGCGGCCCAGAAGGAAAAACGCGCCCAAACACTCAAAATACACGCGGCCAAAGGAAGGAGAAAATGCGGCCTGAGCAAGAAAATGCGGCCTGAGCAAAGAAATAAAGCTTTCAGATCCGTTTTTTGGGCAAATATAACCCTAAAAACGCCCCTTCACCAGCATGCGCCACGTGGCATTCATTTTTTTTAAAGAGGTAAGTCAATTTATTTGACAATAAATACAAATTTCTTCCTTTCATAGTCCAAGCGCCCCAAGTGGCCAAGTTGGTTATTGCATGTGCCTTAGGAGTGAGAGGTTTGAGGATCAAATCCCACAAAAAACACTCAAAAACTCTCCTTTTGCATCTGGCGGAAATTTTGGCAGAACTGCTAAATTTAGCAGGTTTTTTGAATTTAGTTACGACTAACTAAATTTAGCGGAGAATCCCTAATTTAGGGTAAAAAAAAAATTTTCTCCTATTTGGTCTGTTTTCTCATTCCAGACATTTTTTGCAAAAGGAGACCCACCTAAAAATTGCATTTTCAGCTATTTTTTTGCAATTTTTAGCATTTAGGGCTCAGGAGGTCACCAGGACCCCGAAACTGAAATTTTTTGCCTGTCATTCAAATTGTATTGTATATTGTACTAATTTGCAGGTTGCCATAGTCAACTGCAAAACTTTGTAACTGCTCAGAAACTGGCAGAATTGTAATCAAAAATAGTAAATTTGGTTCTGTAACACTCACGAGATCCTAGATCTCATTCGCAGCGTTCGGTATATACAGTGCCTCTGGGAAGCGCTTACGGGTAAAGCCGTCGCGACTACTACTGCACTTAACGCCTAATATAGCTGCAACAACGTCGTCTGGGCATCGTCCCTATAAATCGACGGGGAGTAATAAGGTCACAGTGCACACACTATGAACCATCCCATCCGTCTGTGAACGATTGCAAGACATAAATCCGGACTGAGAAATTATCCGAGTATATAGCGAAGTTACGCGCGCGTATGAGGATATTTCTTTGAGCCGGTGTCAATAATCGCACAGACCCCATCAGTACTGTCTTGGTACCACGTATCGAATTCTTTCACGTACGTTAACGCCTCTTTCACGTACCGCCGGGTATATAGAAAGGGCGAGCTTCTTCCACGTACCGACGGGTATATCGGAAGGGCGCGTATATAGAAAGGTTCGGTATATCGGACTGACGGTATATAGATTGGGAGACCTTATACCTGGAGTGATAAGAGCCAAACCCTGTCAGTGATCTCTGCAAAATGGGCACCAATGCCCCCAAATTTTTTCTTCCGGATTCACAATTGCTCAGAGGAAGCAACTATGCTGCTTGGAAGACAAAAATCAAGACACAGCTTGAGTTTGAAGAAATCTGGCCTGTTGTGACTGGTACTCTAACCAGATCACCAACGGATGCAACACAACAACGACAATTTGATAGAGCAGATCAGAAAGCAAAGCTCATCATCTTGTTTGGAGTATCCGACGATGTGCAAGTCCACATTCGAGATGCTACATCAGCAAAAGAAGCTTGGGATAAACTGAGCACAATATATGAGGCCAAGAACAAGAATGTCATACTCAATTTGCAGAGTCAGTTACATACGTTGAAATTCAAACAGAATGAGAAAATTGAAGCCTTCCTAAGAAGAGTTGCAGAGTTGAGGGCTTCACTTCTAGCCCTAGGAGAAGAGGTCAAAGATGAGTCTCTCGTTCCCATTGTTCTGAGAGCTCTCCCTTCTTCTTACCGAATTTTTGTCACAACTCTAAACTTGTCAGATACGACAATTAGTTTTGACAAGTTAGTAAACCTACTGCAACAAGAGGAAGCAATGCACAACAAGGATGATGAAGAGGAGCAGGCACTGTCTTCACATCAAAAATGGAAAGGAAAAGGTAAAGGAAAACCTAAATCCTATCAGAAGTCCCCACATCAGAATCAGTATCATGGGGACAATCAACAGAAGAAGCGATGTCCCATTTGCAAAAGAGGACATGACTTGCAAGAATGTTGGTTTAACACATATAAGAAAGGTTCATCAAGCAATGCTGGACCACAACAACAACAAACTTACAAGGGACATTCAAACAATTATCACGGGCAGAAAAAGGGGAACTGGAAAAGAAGACCCCACCAGCAAGGTAATATTGCTGAGCAACAAGATCAGTCAGACAATGAAGACTTCTTGTTCACTGCTCGATCAAGTGAACCATCCACGTCATCTAGTGAAGTCTGGTATGTTGATTCGGGAGCCACTCGACACATGACCGGCCACAGAGACTGGTTTATTTCAATGAGGGACACGCCATCGAAAAATCATGTTTCGTTGGGAGATGATTCTTCATATACAGTACAGGGGATTGGAAACATTTCTCTACCCCTTGGTTCACGCAAATGCAAACTATCAGATGTTCTATATGTCCCTGGGTTGACAAAGAACCTTCTTTCGGTCAGTCAACTCCTAGATCACAACCTGAAAATTGACTTTGATAGTCAATCCGGCAAGAAAATGTGTTTGATTCGAGATAAATCCAGAGGCTCGAAAATAATTGCAAAAGCCTCAAATGTGGGACGAATGTTTCAACTTGATTTCATTCACAAAAATGATCAAGCACTCGTGGCTAAAAACTCCACCTCAGCTCAGTTGTGGCATCGGAGATTTGGTCATGTAAGTTTCAAATATCTCGACACACTTCGCCGGTGTAATATGGTACATGGGCTACCATCTCTTCAGAAGGATACAGACAAGTGTCCTCACTGCTTAGCAGGGAAACAACACAGAGTTTCATTCCAAACAAGTACTTTTCGAGCTCATGGAAAACTTGACCTGGTTCATACCGATCTGTGCGGTCCAATGCAGCCAAGTCATTCAGGGTTCCAGTACTTCATGCTCTGTGTTGACGACTATTCACGCAAAATGTGGATTTTTTGTCTTCGCAAGAAAAGTGAAGCCTTTGAAACATTCAAAAAGTTCAAAGTGGCAGTTGAGAAAGAAACTGGTCGTCACATCAGAACTCTCCGCTCAGATCGAGGGGGGGAATTCACCAGTGATGAGTTCAGAGACTATCTACAAACTCACGGGATTCGTCGACAAATGCCTCCTCCACACACACCGCAGCAAAATGGTGTTGTTGAGAGAAGAAATCGTACTATCATGGAAATGGTGCGATGCATGATCGATGATTCCGAACTTGCAAAGACATTTTGGGCAGAAGCAGCAAAAACAGCAGTGTATTTGTTAAACAGAGCGCCCACAACTGCTCTTGATGGAATTACACCACAAGAAGCATGGTCAAAAAGGAAACCATCCATTGCACACCTCAGAGTATTCGGGTGCAAAGCCAGCATGCACATACCCAAACAGAACAGAAAGAAATTGGACATGAAGTCACAAAATCTCATCTTCATTGGATACAGTGAAGAGACTCTTGGGTACAGACTGATGGATCCTAAGACCAGAAAAGTCTACACAAGCAGAGATGTTGAGTTTTTCGAGAAGAAGGAAGCAGAGACTCCTCCTCCGGACTCGCAAGATGTAGATTTTTCACCAGTTGTAAAAACTGGAGCAAATGTTCCCTCAGAAGATGAAAGTGATGATGGGGATGATGGTGTTGATCAGATAGAACCACAACCCATGGGAACAGCTCAACGTATGCCTAAATGGTGTACAAGCACATTACGAGATGCAAGATTGGATGCTCCACCGGATACATCCACCCCTGGACCACGGACTCGCAGTAAAGCAAGAGAAGAAGTTAACTTTGCTTTGATGAGTAGAGTTATTGAATCAGACGAGCCATCTACAGTCCAGGAAGCCCTACAGTCAAAAGCTTGGAAAGATGCCATGGATTCTGAATATCAATCAGTGATGAAGAATAACACTTGGCAGCTTGTCGATCTTCCACCAGGGAAGAAACCCATTGGTTGCAGATGGATATTCAAAACTAAGTACAAAGCAGATGGGACAGTGGACAAGTGTAAAGCAAGACTTGTAGCAAAGGGGTACGCACAGAAAGAAGGCATTGACTATGAGGAGACATTTGCTCCCACAGCTAAGATCAAAACGATCAGGATGATCTTTGCTCTAGCTGCTCAGTTTGGATGGAAAGTTCACCAGATGGACGTAAAAAGTGCCTTCCTGAATGGAGATTTGCAAGAAGAAGTCTACATGACTCAACCTGAGGGATATGTCATACCTGGTCAAGAAGAAAAGGTATGCAGACTCAGGAAATCTCTGTATGGCCTCAAACAAGCACCCCGGGCATGGTACATCAAGATTGATGAGCATCTCGTACAACATGGATTCGTCAGAAATCCATACGATCCCAATCTCTACCTCAAAAAGCAAGGGGGGGAGATGGTGATTGTTGTAGTTTATGTCGATGATCTAGTCATCACTGGCAGTTCAGTGAAGATGATTGATGAAACAAAGAAAGATCTTAAGCGATCATTCGACATGACAGATCTCGGGCTTATGCACTATTGTCTTGGACTGGAAGTATGGCAGAAAGAGAATCACATCTTTGTTTCTCAGATGAAATATACCAAGACAACGCTCGAGAAGTTTAGGATGATGGATTGCACACCAATTGCTACACCTATGGAGAACAGATTACAGTTATCTCGTTCAGATCCATCTCCTGAGGTAAGTGCCACTCTCTATCGGCAGCTGATTGGGAGTCTCATTTACCTGACCTACACTAGACCAGATATCAGCTTTGCAGTGAGCTATCTATCCAGGTTCATGCAGGAACCCAAAATTTGTCATTGGAAAGCAGCAAAACGCATTTTGAGATATCTCAAAGGATCAGTGGATCTTGGTCTAGAATACAAGAAGAACGAAAACTTCTTCTTGACTGGATATTCGGATTCAGATCATGCAGGTAACATTGATGATAGAAAATCCACTTCTGGATTTGTATTCTTTATGGGATCTGGACCAATATCATGGGGAAGTAAGAAACAACACTTTGTTTCTCGCTCTTCCACAGAAGCCGAGTATCGTTCTGCAGGAGAAGCTGTCTGTGAAGCGATTTGGCTACGTCGCATACTGGAAGGACTTGGAATACCACAGGACAAACCGACCACCATGTATGTTGACAATGAAGGTGTTCTCAAACTTGTTCGCAATCCAGTTTTTCACGAGAGAACAAAGCACATTGAAGTTCAGGTTCATTTCATACGTGAACATGTGTTGAAGCACAACATCCAGCTTCAATTTTGTCCAACAGCTGAACAACGAGCAGATATTTTCACAAAGTCACTTGCACGTGACAAGTTCGAGTTGTTCAGAGCATTTCTCTCCTCATCTCTTCAGACAATGCACAATTAAGGGGGGGAATGTTAGGATAAATTTTATTATCCTATTATTAATTATGCATAGTAGGATTATTTAATTAATTTTATTAATTAAATAATTAATGATTATATTGTTATATGGTTAAACAACCATATTTGTCTGTTTGCACATTGTTATATTGTTATAAACAATATATTTGTCTTTATGTAATTTTGCTTCCCGGATGTTATTGGAAGCTTGTTTATTCTGGTTTTTGGTTGCACCTGTGCAACTCATTTTCCCGGATGTATTTGGCTGTGCAATATCTATAAATATTGCAGCCCATTCTCTGTAATTGTTTACTGATTGAGATCAATAAAATATACACAGGCTTCCGTCCCTGTTTCTCAATCTATTAAAGGCATAACATCAACTAGCATATTAGCTAAATAGATGTGTTAGCAACATTTTCCCAACAGCAATCATATCAAGTTAAATAACTAATGGCAATTGTTTTTTGAGAAACATTGTGTAGACATGATTCCTTCATGGTGATATCACAATTTGGACAACTGTCATCTTTCTAGAATGATATGATTCACACTATTTAACCTAGTAAATAAATAACATGAAAGTAAGGATAGTTCAAATCCACTCTCCTTATTAAATGGATGACCTGCCAGTGTACAACATGCATAGTTGTTAGCATGGTCTAAAACGTTATTTTTTACTTGGCTGATTATTTGCTATTATTCCATTCATTAAAAATCAGCAGCTTGTACTATCTTCTCCATCCATTTAAAATATTGTTCCCAATATACCTCTTCCCGATGTGTCAGTGTTTCTGATAAAGGTATATGAAGATAAAATATGGTCAATCTCTATTCTCTGATACTCTTTCAGCACTCACAATCTTGTATCAGAGCTGGTTTGCAGTCATTGGGTTGAAAGGAGTAGTTGAAACATTATTTGTTGTAAAACAGTCAAAAACTCAGATTTAAACATTAAAATACGTGTTTTTATAAAAACATCGAACTAAAGATCTATGTGACTAGCCCAATCTAGGAGATCTTCTCAACGTGGAAAATGTTAATTTGGACAAAATTCCTACATGACCTGCACAAAAATTGGTATATTTTGAATCAAGAGACAAAGAAGTTGTGTGGGAACAGGTATTCAATCTGATTTAATTGTGTGGTGGAAACTAGATCATGTTCGATCTTTGTGTGGAATGTGCACCATTATCACTTTGGTCTGAAAATCTGTTAAGGGCTTGACCTCATAGTAGTTTGTCTTCAACAGTTGTGCAGGGCATAGCCCCTCTTTGAGACATATGACACTAAGCGAAACTGGTGTTATTGCTATTCTACCAGCAGGAATCTTTGCAAGTCTCACAATATTCTACCTTTGGGGGATTTGGGATCTCATCCCAGTTGGAGATTTTCCGAATGAGAAGAAAGGAATGGAAGGGAAAGACAAAGGATAAGATAGGTGCTGCATGGAATTCTTCAGAAATGAATTCAAGCAGAAAGGTTAGAAGGTTTATGTTTTGGGATTGGTAATAAATGGAGCCAAACTACTTGGATAAACAAGCAAAGGCTAAATACTGATGAACAAATGACAAGAAAGTAGAGATGACTATCCAACAGAATAAGAGGGATAGATTTGGCTGACATAAGAAAGATCAGATGCCCATAATATATATTCAGCACAAAGTCTTAATATTTGTATTAATGTTTTCTTCTGTTACAAAATTATCAAAGCCTTTTCTTCTCACTTCGATTTTTCATCTAAAAACGTGTCCACCCCTTGAATACAACAAGAAGCTTGAGAAGTATTCTATAGAAGAAGGAGAACAAAAGACAAAAAGAAACCAACAACTAATTACAAAATTCTACAAAATGAGCTAAAAGTCAACTGTTGACTTCTTGAAACTTGGTGGATGACAACATCCCATGGTGCAACATGAATGATGTCATCATTTGTGCCAACATTATTTTAAATATTACAAAAAGAAAGCCAAGAAGAATGAAGGCTATTCATCGTCGTCTCTCAGCACTGTGGTATGGAAGGGAGTATCCTGCTAGTACTGCTCAGGAGAGGCAATGTGGAATTGGGTTGAAGGATACACCATGAATTTTTTGATCATCAAATGAAGTAGATCCTGGAAGGACCCTTGGTTCTGATCGCCGATGACTTAGCAAGTCTCCCTCGTTCATCTTGGTTTGAGTTTTTCTGGGAGCTTGAAGTATTCATTACCTGCCTCCATCAGGTACCCTATAAAAGTCACGATAAAGCCAAAGGTTATTGATGGATTCACCAACAAAAGTGGCTTCTGGTCCACTAGCCCTTGCGAGACATCTCCTTGAAGATCTGAATGGTTTCAACCTTCCTCAAGGCGAAATGAAGAAGTGAGCAAGTCCTGGAGACATCCTCGAAGGACAATTTGCTCCATTTGATGCAGGCATCCAGGGCTTCCTCCTTGAAGGTTATCTATCTTTGGGTCCAGGACAAATTCCAGCTGATTGACCTTGATAGTCCAAAGAGAAAGGATTTTGTTGGGTGCTCTGGGGTGAAAGAAGCCGAATTTAACAGAAAATCTTTGAATCTAACAGTTCAAGCAAGGTTCTGGAAACCTGTCTCATGTTGCAACTAGCATGGTCCAACTCTTCGGAGATAGCTCCTGCAATTGCCTTGGAGTTCCTTGTTTACTTGACCATATGTTCTGAGTATAACTTGGTGAACTTACAATTACTCCCTCATTATCTTTGAGGATCTGATCTCTCAAGGAAAAAATGAACTGCCATGCCTTGTTTCAAAAATCTTACAAAAGTATTCATTTATCTTATTGACCTGACAACTTGAGGACCTCAGGAGTTTCATCCCATGGTACAGTTGTAGGAGGTGCACTGCCCATTTTTTGTAGGGCTGGAGAAGATGTTTATTCTAGAGCTTTCGGCAAGAATGAAACTTTCATTCCTTTGCTTCTTGAAGTTTCTTGCAAAGGGCATCCACCACAGATAGGGCCTCTCCTTGAAGGCTCTCAGATGACGTTCCCATTGTGACCTGCGTCACTGTGGGTAATCTGTAGGGGAAGATCCTTTTTACCTTCACGGGATCGGGATACGCGATCTCCATTACTCTTTCTCCTGAGCACTCTGAGAGAAGCGGGTTATTGGCTTTTGCTTCTTAGCCCCTTTTGCTGGGATGATGGAAAGTCCATAGGTGCAATGGGGACTTTCCTTTTATGCTCGACTCAGGTGCTGGGAGATCCATGGCCTTGGACTTAAATGGAGTGCCTTGACTAGAGTGTCGAATAGGGAATGGCTGCCTTTCTTAAGTGCGATGAAGGGAAATGGGTCGCAGACACTTGGTGGCGACATCAGGAAATTTGCTCCAAGGCAGTGCATCACGGGAGGAGGAGACACTTGAGGTCGAGGACGAACTCCAACTGTGGGAGACCCTGGAAGGGAGCTGAGAGATGAGAGAAGAATGGATGTTGGGGGACAACTTCATGAGGCGAAAGATGTTGAGAAGAAGAAAGGGGAGCAACCCTAGAGAGATGGAGGAGAGAAACCACCATAAGGAATTGTACATGGTCTCAGAGTTCGCAAGGATGGGTTAAATATTCAGGGAAAGCTCTTTGGAAGGGACCTTAGTGGTTGTAGCAGCGGAAACTGTCCTGAATGATGTGTTCCGTCGGATTACTGCCCTGCTGCACTTTCTCTTGAGATATGGCTTACATACAGTTCTTGTGGGCGGACTAGGGCATCTCACCTACTCACCATTTTGAGCGGAGCTTGAATGTAATCTTTATCCTGGTTGCCTTAGATATTGGAATGGCCATTTTTCGGCTCAGATTAACATGCAAGGTAGTTGCGTTCCCAGGAGCACTTCCTATAAATTGTAAGGCGGTTTGCTAGGGTTCTAAGATGGATGAATTAAACAATTTATTTGGAATTTTCTCCCTCTCTCATTCTTCCTATACCTCTTTAAGGCAGGGGCTTCTTTCTAAAGAGTTACATTCCCCCTCCCTTCTTGGCAAATCCCATCTAAAATTAATGCAACTTTGCCTCTTGGCTTTTGAAGTGTGCTGAATCAATGTTTGTGAGAAAATTGGGTCACTGCATGTCTGTCGGATGGATTCTCAACCCTCTCTGTATTCATTTGCATCCTCCTTATCTTTCACTACAAATCTGGTTATCTGTGCATAGGATCTTGCATTACATTTTAATGGTTTGTGTTTATTGGCAAGACAGGTGTTCTTCATTGAATGGTGTCTACGTTTCCTTTGTTGTTTCAGGTTTATCAGAGATCCATGCTTCTTACCCCCTGTCTCCTTGGAAAGTTAGATTAGGTTTTTGAGTAAACCCTCTATATTTTTATCAATAGTGCATTGAACAGAGGAATAGGAACCGGAAAGTGCATCCGGAGAGAGATACCGATTTCGCAAGGTACCACACTTGGGAAAAGCTCCATGTTATGCAAAATTGAGAGTCTCAACCCATCGAGTTGAGAAGATGGACGATGAGGAGGGGCATCTAGTAGATCTTGCCATGGGGGAAGGACGACGAAAATAATGGTCAATTGGGTCATGCGAGGAGGGGAATGAGGAGAGGGAGAAGGGATATAATCTCATAGGTTGCAGTAGTGGCAACATCCTTGAGTGGATGTGCCCATATGGAACATCTTGGGCCACTTATTTCTCTAAGAAACCAGATTTACAACCTAGTTCTCACGCTAGCGAAGGGAGGGATCTCATAGAGCTTCTTCTTGAGTGTAGTATTGCTTGATTCGTCCCTCTTTATTATTTACCTCTACTTTGCAATAGACGTTTTGGTTTGGAAGGTGCATTGCCCAAAGGAGACATGGTGAAATCTACTCCAAGGTAGATGAGGCCATTCATTTTGCACCAATGTTCTGTTCGCCGCAATGTTTCTTTAACCCTTGCCTCAATAGTTTGAGGTGCCTTTGTTCTGTCAATTTCACAGCAAACGGCCAGTTGTCCCCATCCGTGTCTAGATATACCTGATCAACTTCTTGATCAGTTGTTTGATAACCTTTTGGAACAATGGCCACGCCATATTGAATAATCTCTGCCAAGGGCCAGGGAGAGTGATCCTTTCTTCTGAGTTCGACCTCATGATACAGGTCGATGTAGATGTCCTCGATCTGTGGAATGTGAATTGGATCGAGTTTTTCCCTTTGGAAGCAAATTTCTTGGATCAAAGGTTGGCCTTGCTGGGAAATTGTGCTTTAGATTAAGCAGTTCCAGCTCTGCAAACATTTCCCGGGCTTTGGTGTGAGAAGTGCAGGTGTACCTGCCCACTGTGAGGGGGAAAGGAGTTCCACCGTTCTTCCTTTTCGTGCACTTCTCGTGATATGTTATGAGCTTCTTGGACAGCTCCAACAGGATCAACTTAGGGGCTTGCATACCTTGGTAATTTGGTGGGCTCCCCCAAGAAGTTGGCTGCTCTGAGATAGGTGAAGGTGGGGAATTGCGTAAATAACGCTCCCCACTTCTCAGTTGATGTGACCATGCTCTTGGTCATTCTGACCATGAGTCATATTTGGCCTCAAAAGGCAGATGATGCCGTAGAAGAAGGCATCGTTGATCTTGGTAAACTGTGGGATGTTGTTTTCCAGCTTCAACTCCTGGGTAGTATTCATATATTTTTACCTGGGCCACACCCCGCATCAACTTAGTGCTGGATAATCCCTCTCCAAGGATGCAGCGTAGACTACATAGGAGTTCATGTAGAACCTCCCCGTTGTGGTGAGTTGTTGGAGCTGCTCAGAGATGGTGCAGCTTATGATCTCTGCCCACTCAAAGCGCTGATCAGGCACATTCTTATTCATTGTTTCTAGGTACCTGAGCATCCATTTGTGAAAGTAATGGGCATCAGAAAGCCCAAATACTCTGCTTAGGAAGGTGATGGTATCACTCAGTTCCTCAAAGAAGTCACTGCGGTGAATAACCTGTGGCCACCTGGTTATTACCTTCTTATTCTTTAAGTACACTTCATTCATTAGCTGCATGCATTTTTCCTCATTATCCTCCCATGCCTTGATGCAGTCTTCTTGGCTTATAGCCACAAAATGTCGGTGGTGGGGAATGCCTAGCATGATTTCGAAGTGTCGGGCAGTGAGGTTGATTATGACCTCGCCCTTTTCATTTTCGACACACCTTGTGTCTTTGTTGTAACAGCGGGCCACCACCATCATAAAATCATTATTCACTGCACTGACGGGGATTCCCCCAGAAAAATGTAAACCACTGCCCACCAGTTTTTCCATCCAAGGACTACCTGTGACCCTCTTGGTTCTGGCCTAGAAATCCTCCATGTCAATGTGGCCAAGTTCAGAATCTCTGATGTCTAGGTCACATTCTGCCTGGGATTCGGGCATTCTGACCCTTTGATATTTGTATTTCATCTCTTCCTCTGTAAGTTTAGCCTTGCCCTTTGACTTGGTTGGCCTTTTGCTTGATGTAGACATATGTGGATCTAAGTTCAGTCTCTGATCTGCAAGAAGGAGTGAAGTCCAACGTAGAAGAGCCATGTTAGCTATTAGATATTCCATTATAGCACTTTATAGAATGAGGAGTTAGCAATTTAAAGTCTCTGGGCGCAGGGCGCAACTCGTTGAGTACACTTTGCAGGCTGCAGGGTTAAAAGTATGGCACACTGAAGTGAGAGTGTTGCAAGGAAGAAAATCAGTGCCAAAGGGCACAGGGCACAGAAAATTTGCATATAACATTGTTGTTGTTATAGACAAATGTGCACTTGCGCCACTACATGAATTTTTATACTGGGCACAAATAAGTTTGGTGTTGTATGGGAGCAGGACGTGCCAATGGCACAGGTATGTAACATGTAACATGGGAATTTTGGTGCGCCAAGGGGTGCATACATTAATGTGTGTAGCACTAACTTTATGTGCGCAAGGGGCCTTTGGCACTGGCACAGGAAGGATTGCATAACAAGCTTATGTTGGTGTAAGTAGGATTGCGCCTGCGTCGGGGTTAGGATTTACTTGGTTTATGTATGGCGCAGGGATTTTGTGTGCTGCAATCTAGGACAGTGCGCCCTCTTGGTGCGACTGTGTTTTCTGTAACAAGGATGGCGATTGCGCCAAAAGAAAAATGCGGCTGGATAACAACTTTTAGGTTTTCTCTCCTTCTTGATTAGGTTTGCGGTCATTTTAGGCCTTTCAACATGGATTTGGACAGTGAGGGGAACAGAGCAAAGAGATCTTGGATTCATCACCTTTTTGAGACAAAGCCCTCCAGGCCAGCAGATTTGGAAAGGAGGGTAAAACTGGCTTGGGAGGGAAGATTTGCAAAACGGGCTAGAGGGGTTTATGGTTTTTTCAGATTCATTTTACTATGCTCCACAAACAACCAAACCAAAACAAAACACAAGAAAAGCAAGAACCACTTACCCGAAATATATAGAATGAGAGAAACGAAGTGGGGTCCATGAACACGACATGAGGATGACAGGAGCACTGACAGGTGCAGAGGAATAAAGTTTTCACGTGTTTTTCAATCGTGAAAATGACAGGGCGGATGCGCCTATATATATTTTGCCAAAAGCGTAATAAATGTGCCAACCACTTTTTTAAAGGGCGCACCAAAATACTTGTCGACATGAAAATACTTTGTTATGCCCTTTTGGCGCGGATATGTTTTTGTCAGCATGGAATTATCTGTGCCCTTTAGTGCAAATTTAATACTGTCAACACTGGGATTTTGAGTGCCTTGGTGCATGTGCAAAATTAATGGCACAACATTTTTTTTGATGATAGGATGGCGCATGTGCCTTGGCACAGGTTAAGAAAGGCGCATCATGGGGAGGTGCAACAATTGTTGTGCCAACACTTCTATTAAAAGGTGCACCAAAGGAAAAGAAGGGGGTGCAAATTCACATCCTGTGTTGCATAGATTGCGGAAAAGCTGCGCCCAGCCAAAAAAGGACCAAAATGACTAAGTTCGAAAAATAGATTTTCCGGAAAGGGATTTTACACCATTTGAATGCTAAGGGACCCCGATCGAGGAACCAAAACAAAATTTAAGGTATGGTTACCTATGCAAAATTGCCCTCGTCAATTTTACATTGATAACAAGGTTATAGGGCTAAGGAGTGTCATAGGGTAGAATGGTTTGTACCTTGTTTGAATTGGAAATGGTAATTGATGGAACTGAGGAGCTTAAAAAAGGCATGTAATGTTGTTATCCTCACCTCATGAAATCCCTGAGGTTTTCACTACTAACATTAGTTTGTATGATCTCATCCCTTGGCTAAAAAATGACCACCAAATAAGGCATCATGGAAGCTCATGTGCAATATTGAAGTTGCTCCACTTGTTGCTTCAAAAGGATCTCAACAACACTGGATAGCCATCAATGTTTATTTTAAGGAAATGTCATTTATTAGTGCATCAGGGAATGCATTGTATCCTTATATGTCATTTTTTATTTGTTTAGGCCAAGAGGGTACATGCACTAGTAGAGAAGGAACCCATGAGTCATATCCTCAATCAATCCTCTAATGATCATGTATACATTCCTTTATTCCTAAATTAACAAAATTTATGTTATCGTGGGACTCTTCATTAAAAAAGGAGATATGTTTTTCCCATTTCAAGGTGTAAAAGTATAATTGGAATGTATGCAAGTAAAAATCATAAAGAAGGGATCCTTAGATGACTCTTCAAGGAAAGGTGGAAAAATATCCAAAGGCATATTGACTAGAAATATCTCCTGGAACCTCTTCATGAACATTGCAAACGGAATTTCCTAAATGCTGTGCAGTAAAGTTGTGTAAAAGGGATTCCAATACAATGCATATTCACTCCTCAAGGCTACTCCATTGAGCTCACTGATAACTAAACAAATTTTTAAGTCATTAGCAGTTGAACTTTAAGACTAGTTCGATCTTTATGAGGGGCTCATTGATTCCCAAGTCTAACTGGAGGCTAAGAAGAAGAACAGTCAACTAGTTAGGGGCTGAGTTGTATCCAAAATTCATGGAAATCCAAGGTACATTTTGAAAACATGCATCCCTTAGTTGAGTCCCATGGTGAAGTTGATTGATTCAAAATAATTTTGTTAGTTATGGATTCAGCTTGGATTTCTCAAAAGACACATGTGCACCAAAACACCGAACTTCCCGTAGTGTGAAAGTTGTGCATCAAAAAAATTTATCAGGGGTCAACGGCTTGACTGTTTCAGTCAATTCATGACCAATGTGTCCTAGGATAGTCACGAGGTACAGTACGCAATTTGGAGGCTCGGGTATGGTCAATGATGGATGTAAAAGGATTTTCAGCTGAAGTTCAGTGTATTTTGGGTGACACAGAAAGGTCCGCGGTAGGCCCACAGGGACCAAGTACACGTGGGACGTGTGTTCAAAAGGGAGGTGAAATTGCATCACATGGGTTGTAAGGTGGAAGTTGGGGAAAGTACTCGGGACAACGTGGGCGACGCATTTGAAAAGACAGTCCAATGGCCAGCTATGGACCTTGTGCATTGGGAAATGTTTTAAAAATTCTGCAATACGCGACAAAGGAAAAAGGATGTAAAAATCCAGGAAGCCTGATTGTAGAAGATTTGTCAGAGACATACGTGGACACATCAGGGAGGGATGCGTGGGACGCGAAAAGCCAGCGGCAAAGGAAAAGAAGAAAAGTCAATGTTTGACCCAAACTTCAAACGGCCATAACTTTTGACTTCAGAGCTCCGATTTTCACAAAATTGGACTTTCTGGAAATCCTATACACCACAAAAAATGGATTTCTTATTTTTAATGAGGGTAGGTATATTTAAATAAAATAAACATATCCATCTCCAAGTCAATTAAATGCTCATTCCCGTAAAATGACAAGAAATCCTTGGTAAACCCAAAACAACTGCTCACACTTAGAAGGCCATAACTTTTGCATTTCTCAACATAAATCACACAAAATTGGTACCGTTGGAATCATGATTCGATAAACCAATGCAAAAAAATCAATAAAAATAAATTTTTATGAAATTTTGGTGATTTTTTATGAAAACGTGTGCTGGGTTTATAAACAGTGATTTTATTTGGTGGTTGGAGGCATTTAATGAAGCATGGGCTCATTCCTTCTCTACTGCAAGTTATGGGACAGTATGGGGAGATTACTTTTTCAAGTAACATACCAACATTTTAACTCCATTTAATGACCTCTTACAAGTGGTTGAAGGGATTTTAGGATTTTTATTTTCCCTTCTCTCTCTCTTCTTCAAAACTCTATAAATTGGAGTGTTGGGCTCATTGTAAAGGGGATAGTTTTGAGTAGCAAAACTCTCTATCAAATTTAGTTTTGTGAAGCCAATGTGTTGCATAGGCCCTTGTAGTGGACTCCTTGCATGGTGATCTAGGCCCTTATTTTGTAATAGATTGAACTGTGCATATCATGAAGCAATAAAATATAAGTTTGTGGATGTATCTTCCCCTGCTTGTGTTTTTTGCATTATTCTTGCCCCTTCAACCTTTTACAAGATATATTGTGTCTATTATTATGTTCTTGCAGGGATCATTATCATTATGTATGTGTATGAAATATTTTGTGAATGCATATGCTAGATTGTGGAGAACTGTTATCACCCTTTATAGTATGCATTTTGCTTCTGATTTTTCACACATTGGAAGACTACTCTCACACCCTCCTTTTCTGGTGTATCACCATTTAGTGTAGGATTTCATTTTATGCATTCTCTCTAAGAGACAATGAATGGGACATAAAGTTCATATTTTATTAACTCCAAAATGTCTTCACAAAAGAACACAATTTCTTTCTTGAAACAAAGCTTGCATAAAAAAGTATTTTTTTCTCCTCTCTCAAAGTCACCCTTTACAAATGAGCCCCTAACTTCCTTTTATAACCCAAAAGTTGGTTACAAAGTAGTTAGGGTTTTAAATGCACATTAAATAGGGCACTTAAGTGACTTTGAATTTTTCAACCAACTTTATTAAAAACAACTAAAAATAGAAACCACTTAAGTTTCTCAAAAGTGAAATCAACAATAACATCATTTAAAATACCACTTTCAAAACATTCACCAAAAACCAGTGCCTTATCCATTGGGGTGGGGTCCGCCTATCTCAATCGTATGAGAAATGGACTCTCCCACCCATGAGAAAATATAGGAAATCATCCTACTATGTTGTTGGCAAAACAAGGATCCTGATTCTTTGCCAATTCATAAGACTTGAGCTTTTGCAGTGTCTGATGCATCTTCTCTTCTTCTGGAAAACAACTCGGGAGAAGACCAGCCTCACAAAGTACCTGCATTTCAAGAATCTTACCTGGTATGGTATGCAGGTCTGCAACTTTAGATTGGATTTCTTCACAAAGATGTTTAATTCTGAAACATTGATCCATAGAAGAAGTGGAAAAAACATCAACAAGAGTATACATTTCATGTATCAATTTTGTAAACTGCTCCACCAGATGTTGTACTGAATTCCTTTGGTTGTGTTCATTGATGAAGGTGCAAGGAATCTCTTCGATGAAGACCTGAATGGAAGAGAGTGCGGTATAGGCTTCATTGTACAAACTATCAAACTGAATTACCAAATCTTCTAGGATCATTTTCCTGGACTTAGCATGATTTAACCATAGAATTCATGTCATGCGATGATCAAACTCAAGTATTCCCTCTGAAGCTAAGAATGTAGATTCCATGTGGAAAGATCCTGAAGACTTGGAAAAATATGATATAGTGTGATTAATTCTGTAATGAGGCACTCCTTGAATGGAAATACTGGATCAAGGTAGGCATAAATATTCTCAGATATTTTTATCACTTCAGCAATTGTTTTCAACCCACCACTTTCTATCTCAGAAACCCATGACCTTAGAGTGTGTCCTAGAGTGATCACATCCTTTGATTGATTGAGAATTTCTTGATCCAGGATAGCCATCATTTCTGGAACAGGAAAAGAAGACTCAATTGGGCTGATCAAATGCTGAACATATGAAATCAACTGATTCTTTTCTTCCTTGAGTTGGGAAATTTGAGATTTGTATCTCTCCAACCTTTTAAGCACACTATTCATTGAATCCTTTTCCATAGCAACATCACTTTCAAAAGTGGTCTTACCAAGGGCTATCTTGGATACTTCATAATCAGTGACTGTCATGTCCCCACGATCCTTCTCAGTAGTAGGAACTGTAATTTCTGCAAACTTATCTCCGCTATCATCAATCACTACTCTGGAGAAGACCTTAGGATTTTTGGGCACAACTTTATTGGAGAGGGAAGAAAGAGATTCCAAATCAATGTTGGCCACTTTGACCAATCTCTTTCTCTTTTTTATTTCAGAGTCAACCCAGGTCGGTGTTTCATTCATTAATTCGACACAAAAAAGTCGAGAACTGGAAGAAAAATCCTCTTTGCCTTTCTCATGACTAAAACCAGTAGGCAGTTGTTCTGTGGCCTCAATCCTTGGTGAAGTAGCATCTGCAACACATTCTTGATTATCCTCATGTTCTTGTGGAATATCCTTATCACCTAGATGTTCAGAAGAATTAGATATCTGTACCACTGGGATTTGCTTGGACTTTGGTGTATGACATTGATGATTTGGATCTTTGGTAGGTCTATTGGAACTCTCAGTGATGTGAATAGATGAGTTTGGGGTAGAAATACCTAAAACACATTCTTTTCCTTCCCGAAGATGCACACTCTTTACCGATCCTTGAGACACTGCTTCTTTATTAGAGATAGGTTTGGGTAACCACCGAACTTTTCCTCTGAGATGCATGTGATGATGTTGGTGGGGACTGGTGTGAAGAAGTTTGCACCACCTTTTTCTGTGTCACTCCTCCTTTCACTGGAAACCTCTGTATTTCTGACATATGTGCCTGAAATGGGAGAGGATTGGCTATCTGATTCTCATACCACATCATAGTCCTTTTTAACACAGGTTGATTTATAACATCTAGAGAAGTTTCATCTCCTCTACTCCAATCAATACCAGGGAGTGGAGTGAAAACTATCTGATCATAGGCAGGATCCATAAGATCAATTCCATTATCAACAAGGGTTAAGGGAGGATCCCTCAATCCGTAATTCTCTATTTGAGCCAGTGTGAGATGAGAAAATTGTCATCGTCTTACCTCCCTATCATCCACACATTCTACCCAATAGTCTTCTATGTTTTCCTTGTGCTTATATCTTGCCCCTAGAGATTTTTCCATGGATCCTTTAATATCGAATTGAGCCCTGCTTGTGAAAGGATGTATAGTTATGAGAGAAAATTATTTTTCCATAAGTTCTGCACTATGGGAATTTGGACATTTGTATTCCCCAATCTGAATTGGGAAATGAATGCATCCTTTGCATTTATCCACCAATAGGCAATGGATTTTGAAAAGATGACGTGAAAGTTCCATCAATGCTATTTTATCACTGACATATTTAGGAAGTTGTAAGGAGCTCCCACAAATCCATCAACTCGTATATAGGAGTAAGAGGGAAACTGGATAAACCAAGTTCCCCATTGTTTTATCACCGCCTTGGCATCTTCTGAAAATATTTCCTCTGGGTTTCTTCTTAGTGACCAGATTATATAGAA
Source organism: Taxus chinensis (assembly GCA_019776745.2). Classification (NCBI taxonomy): domain Eukaryota; kingdom Viridiplantae; phylum Streptophyta; class Pinopsida; order Cupressales; family Taxaceae; genus Taxus; species Taxus chinensis. The sequence goes on along the minus strand of CM034157.1, from coordinate 36,970,788 downwards.
TAGGAAAGCATCATTTACCCTCTGGAAATGGTGAGAACCATTCTTGAACTCCAATTGTGGGTAAAAGTGAAAAACACTATTCTTGTCAAGACCCATTGTACCTCTAATTGTTAGCCTTGAAAATATCCTCCTTCTTGCTACAACATAAATCAAATATGAGGTCATGTAAAAATGACCTGTCATCCTTACCTCAATCAATTGCTTATGGAGAGTATTGCTAACGATACTTGCCCAATCAATGAACATCTTTGCATCAAGAATGATACAAATGAACTTGTACATCCAAGGATGAAAATTTTTGGCAGAAGGAAGACCAAAAACCCTGCTAAGGAGAGTAATCATATCTCCTATTTCTTCATGAAACTCTACCCGAAACAACTCTTTGGGAATTCTTGAAGTGTGAGTCTTTGGTTTGACCAACCAATTTTTACTAACCATCTTCGACCATCTCAAAGGATTTTCATCCCAAAACTGTTGTGCAATTCTTGTGTGATGTCAACATTTTCTTCATGGAGTGGCACTCTTAACAAATCTTCCATATGATCTGGAGAATTGAGCAGGAAAGGTTCATTTCTGTCATTAAAAATTCCCCGACGCTCAGGATCATAATGTTCAGCACAAGCTAGGACAAATTCAGGGCATTGTATGGCAACGGGAAATGTTGCCGCTTGAGGTAAACCACAACGATAAAGCCTTTTTGAGAAAATAGTTCCTCCTTCCCATCTTACCCTGTCACAGAACTGAACCATATCTACGTGACCCATATCAGTATCCAAAATATTATCATATGCTGAATTTAAAGATGATGCTGGAACTAATCCTTGGTATGCATATTTTAGTGCCGACTTATTGGAACGTTCACCCATTATGAATTATTTTTTTTAAAAAAAAACATAGAGAAGTGAAAAGAAAACCAAGACACTGGAAAGGTGTCGGGTCTAAGTCTCTGGACCACCGTTGTCGCAAGAATAATATGACTCTTTATATTATTTATATTATTTTTTATTTTTTTAAATAAAAAGAGATTTAGCGAATGCCAAATTCAAAATGACCATACAACAATATTGAGGCAAAGCTCAAATCACCATCGAAAAAATAATACAATTTTAGATCATTTTACACTTTCTAGCAATGTGTCGAATCTTCGAAGCTCCTTATTATTTTATTATTTTTTAAAAATATTCACTATGTGCATGAGTATCTCCATCCACCCTTGACGTGAGAAAGCTATCGTCTTCTCAGCATGCGTAGCACCATGAATATAAAAATTTTAAAATAATAAATAAAAAACAAGTAAACTTGCGTTGAACTTCACCACATTGTGCATGCGCAAACTGAATTTATTTTGAATTGTTTTTAAAATCTTCCTCCTCCTTGGCTCGTGGAATATGACAAATTTTTGATTTGTTGGGAAAAAAATCCTTTTTACCTTCCACTTTGCAAAATTTCTAAGCATTTTTTCCTTTGTTCAGGCACGTGGATTTGTGAGGGATATTACCTTTTTGCATGCGTTGGAAATGAAAAAAAAATTTCATGTGTGACCTCCTTCCCTGAATGCGCATTGGAAATAGATTTTCTTTGCTTTGATTTTGTTTGAATTTCCTCTTTTCAACATGGCTTTTTTGTGCTGGCATAAAAAATTTCCTTTATCTTCAACCAGCGTGGGATATGATTCATGCGTGGCTCCTACTGCGTTGGATATCATTTTTTGTTGTTGCATCCTTTTTCTTGCTGTTGGCATGGAGACTTCTGCAATCTTTTAAAAAAAAAAAAAAAACAATCCCTTTTTTGGACGTGGAATCTCCTCCTTCTGCATGGTGATTTGTTGGAAAAATTTCTTTTTTTGGATTTTTCCCTTGGGTGAAGCTGCGTGGAGATTTGAATTGTGTTGGCTATGGACTCCTCTCTTCATGGGCATGCGTGGATAAAAAATAATTGTGGCCTTCCTCTTTATGGCATGGAATTTTCCCAATGCTGTGGGCTTTTATTCTTGGATTTCAGCTACTGAAAATCCATCTTCTGCAACAAAAGAAAGACCTGGAAATTATCCTTGGGCCTCCATGGAGCAGTGAATGTTATTCTCTTCCCTAATGCATGGAGGATCTTGACATGGACTTGTGTGGCTGCTGCACAAATCAACAACAAACAAAAACAAACTATATGTGGAATTTCACCTTTTCCTTTTGTTGCATACGGGATTTATTTGGGATTCCAGATCAATCCTTGCACGTGCATGAAATTTCCTTCACCTTTGCAAGCGTGGATCTCAGAAAAATCTTGCTATTGCTTCCCTCCAATGGATCCCTGAATAACAACTACCTAAAACTCTCAAGGTTGCCTGGCTCTAGCTAATGCCCATGCCAGGTTTCTGTGTGAAAGCTGGATAGTGTCTGTAGAATAAGCTTTTCCTTCTTCTAGGCTCTGGATATCTGCAATATCTCCTTGTTTCTCCTTCTTCCCAATTTCCTCTACTTCTGCAACCTCTTGTAATTTTCTCCTCATCAATTCCTAGATGATAGAAGAAAAATTAAAATTGTCTACGGCAATTGGAAGCGGAAGAAAAATTCCCCCGGCACTTGCTCACGGCAGTTACGACAATTAATAAAAAGAAGAAAAGTTCTCCCAAGTTTGTCGAACAACTTCCATCCAATATTAAAATTAATATTTATTAATTAAAAAACCCTAAAATTTAATAAATATTAATTTTATTAAATAACAGGGTAAATATTAATTAAATAATTAAAATACAATTTGTGGTGTAGCGGGAGAAGGGCTTATTCAAAATGAATGAAATGAAAATCAGAATGACCATGAGAATAAGACAATTGCGGTGGAGGAGAAAAATCATTCAGGATAACACTTTTGAATTTTTTTATTTTTTATTTTAAAATTTTTTTGTCACATTTACAAATTTTGTGAAGTCAAAATTAGCTGATAACAATTGGCTCTTATTGGGGACAAGGATTTCATAGATGTAGCAACAGACCCAGACCCAAATATTCAATGAACACGATCCCAAAAATGATGGAGCACAAAAATGGGATGAAAAAGAGAGGAAACCAAAAAATAGGAAATGGAAACAAACCAAAATCCTAATTACCTATGTACATACGGGGGACAACCCGTTTTCAATTTTGATAGTGCTTGAGATATTTCCCACTGTAGGGAAAAGGAAAATGAGTTCCATCAGGATACACCAAGTAATAAGTGTTATCTCCACAGAAATGTCTAATCTTGAAAGGGCCTAGCCATAACGAATCAAACTTCCCATGCTTTCCTTTTGGTTCACGTCTTTTGTCCCAGAGAAGAACTAAGTCATTGATTTGAAATTGTCTCTCCCTAGTTTTCCTGTCAAACAATTTCTTTACCTTGGATTGATGTTCCTCGATCCTGTTTGCCACTTGACTTCTCTGTTCTTCAAGCTTGCTTAGGAACATGATCCTTTTATCTAACGCATTGGCGAAGCATTCATCATCAACTGCTTGAGCCAATCGTAATGCTGGTAACTCCAATGTGATGGGAATTTGAGCATCGGTTCCATACAAAAGTTGAAATGGAGACATCCCAATTTCTCTTTTGGGAGTTATGCGGTCAGCCCACAATGCATCATATAAATTTTTGTGCCAAGTTCTTTGATTTTCTTCTACTAACTTGCGCACGATAGTAATGATGTTTTTGTTACTGGATTCTGCCTGACCATTTCCCTGAGGGTAGTAATCTGATGAATGAGATAAAGATATCCCATACCCATAACAAAAACCTATCATTTTCGTAGAAGAGAAATTGGCGGCATTGTCTGTCACGATCTTTGTGGAATTCCATAACGAATCAATATATTTTCTTTGATGAAGTCACAGATTACCGCAGTAGATGTTTGTTTCACTGGTATAGCTTCTACCCACTTTGTAAAGTAGTCAGTTGCAGTGAGCACATGAGTATGACCAGCACTAGAATTAGGATTCAAAACCCTGATGAAATCTAAACCCCATTGTTGAAAGGGTTCTTCAATGACAACTGGCTTCAAAGGAAAAGCTGCCAATTTTGGTCTTCCAACAAATTGTTGACAAGCTTCACATTTTGTTACCCATTTCTGAGCATCAGAAAACATAGTGGGCCAGTAATAATGTGCTCACAAAATTTTATGAGCCATTACTGGGCCAGAGAAATGACCACCGCAAGCATGATTGTGAAAGGCTTCCAACAACCTAGGTTGTTGTTCTTTATCAACACATCTGAGGAACATGTCATCAATTCCTTTCTTGAACAAAGTGTTGTCCCAAATGACGTACCTAGAAGCTCTTAATTTGATAGCTCTTTTTTCCTTAGCTATCAGATTCTCAGGACATTCACCATATGTGAGAAAGTAGGCTATCTCAGAATACCATTCATCTGTGGTACTGACAAAAACTACCAGTGGTAAATTTTCTTGAACTGGTTCTTCTTCAGAGTCATCTCGTGATTCATTCTTTGTGATGAGTTGGCAGAGTCCTCTTCCTCAAACCAACTTGGTAGGCTTGATATCCAAATCATATTCCTGGATCTTGGAGACCCAATTACCTCTTTTAGATCCTGGTTCTTGTTGTGTCAACATCGATTTAACTGTGGTGTCTGGAACTAAGACTTTGGTGTGAGAATTCAACACATAGTACCTGAAATGTTTCAAGGCTCTCACCACTGCGTACACATGCCTCTCAAGGGGAGTGTAATTGAGTTCATGTTTCTTGAATCCAGAACTCATGAATGCAATAGGAGATTCAATTCCCTCTTGATTGTGTTGAGTCAGGATGGCAGAGATTGTGTGTGGTGAAGCATAACAATAGATTATGAAATCCTTTTTAAAATTGGGACACACCAATGTAGGAGCTTTTGCAATAGCACCCTTGATTTTTTCAAATGCCTCTCTACCTTCCTTTGACCATTTGAAGGATTCTTTTCCTTTCATCATATCAGTGATTTCTTTAGTCAGCTCAGTGAAATCTGGCACAAACCTTCTCAAAAATTTCACCTTCCCAAAGAATGAGTGGACTCCAGGCTTACTTGTAGGCAAGGAAAGATTCTTGATAGCTTGAACATGCTCAGGATCGATCTTAGTTCCTTCCTTAGAAACAATATGACCTAGGAGTTTCCCTTCCATAACTCCGAACACAAACTTTTTTGGATTCAGAGAGATCTTATGAAGTCTGCACCTTTGCAATATTTTCTCTAAATCTCTTAGGTGATCTTCTCGCTTATTTGAGAACACTTTCAATTCATCTAGGTATATCACGATGATCTTGTCTTTATAATCTGTGAATGCCATATCCATAGCCCTTTGAAAAGTAGCACCGACATTGATCAAACCAAAAGGCATTCTTCTATACCCGAACGTACCCCAAGGGGTGGTGAACGTGGTTTTATGTTGATCTTCTCTAGCCACTTCAATCTGATTATAACCAGAGAAACCATCTAGCATGGATAGCATTTCCGATCCAGTTACTACCTGCAGAATATGGTCCATGACTGGCAGTGGATAGTTATCCTTCAAGGAAGCTTGATTAAGATTGCAGAAATCCACACAAATCCTAATTTCTCCATTTTTCTTGCGAACCGGTACAATATTAGCTATCCAAGTCGAATGTCGAATAGGAAACACTATCCATGCATCTAACATCTTTTGAACCTCATGAAATATTGTCCCTGCAATCTTGGGATTATATTGTCTTTGCTTCTTCCTAAATGGAACTGCACCAGGTTCAAGGGTATGGCATGCTCCATTTCCCTAGGTTGGAAAGACTTCAAGTCTTCATATGAGTAATCCAAGACATCAGAATATTTGGTAAGGAGGCTTATGAATTTCTTGCACTCCTCAGGTAAGAAACACTTACCAATGTTGACCAGGGGAGGTTTTTCCTTGGTACCAATGTTAACTTGCTCATACTCAGCATAGAATTCGCAGGTCCTACCTGCTCTTTCTCTTTGATAAACCTATCATGTTCATCAAAAATTTCTTCAAGTGAAACCAATCCTTTTGGAATTTTATTTCCTTTGAGTTGAATGATGCCATCACCAGGATCTTCATTCTCAACTCCTTCTTGAATGGGTGAGGTCGTCGATTCACGAAATGCAGAATCACTTCCTTCAAAGTACAATTGTTCAAAATTATCCCTCTTTTCCAAGAAGGCAATAATTTGTTGATCATCATTGAATACTTGCCAATTTTCTGCATTGTCAGGAACACTTGGCCTAAAAACCATTTCAATGGTGTATTTGTCTTGATCAAACTCTGAATGAGGAATCATTAATGAAGCTGAGACTGCTAGAGAATCTACTTTGTCATTCTTTTCACGAGGGACAGATTTTATGGAAAAAGCATCGAAGACTTCTATCACGTCCCACACTTTATTTCTGTAGTGTCTCAAACGATCATTCTTTACTTGGAACTGATTTCTTACTTGTTTCACGATCAATTCCACATCTCCAAAGACTTCCAAATTTTTTATCCCTTTCTCCTTTGCAACTTGGAGGCCAAGGATTAATGCCTCGTATTCTGCAGTGTTGTTAGTATTTGAAAATTCAAGTTTGTAGGAAAAAGGAAATATTTTACCATTTGGAGATATGAGCACCACTCCTGCACCAGAACCCATCGAGCAACAACTTCCATCAAACTCAAGAGTCCATATCTCATTGGAATCTTGGCAAGTGATCTCAGGGGTATGAATTTCTGTAGTCATCATATAATTACCCATACTTGAGCCTTGGAAAAGGATCTGTGCACGAGGATCTTCAATTTTAGTTACCATGAACTTTTCTTGAGTTTCTGGCATTAGCTTCTTCATTTCTCCATTGATAGGGATCATGGCATGAGACCAATCCATTTGAATCTCTCCACCTAGATCTCTACAAAATTTCCTGCTCAACAACATACCATATGAAGCGGGAATGTCAGCAACTAAAATAGTTACCTTAACTCACTTTTGAGGGAATTGGGCTAAAACCATTTGGGCATCTTTAATCTAACCAATCAAAGGAACTTGTTTGGTTTCCATGGAGTAACATGATCCAAATGTTCTCATACAAGTCAAACCCAAGAGCATGTGCTACTTTTAGGCATCACATTATCTGAGGCTCCAGAATCTATAATGCAATTACTTAATTTGCATCCATTGATCAGAAAGGACACAAAGAAAGGTTCAATCTTTTCATTTGAAGGTGTAGTGGCCACCACAATATTTTGAGTCTTCCCATCTTTGGGAGTTTTCAGAATTCCTTTGGAGGAATGAACAGTAGAGTCACCTTTGATAAACTGGACCAATTTCTCGAGTTGATCCTTATTGGACTTCAAGTACTCTGCCTGTGACATGGAAATTTTTGTTTTATTGATATGATCAATGATATCAAATTTGGGAAAAGTAACCATACTTGATGTCTCAGATACTAGTTCTTTCAAACTTGATGATGGCACACTTTTGACCTTTGCTTCGGGCTTGGTTGATACTGACGTGGAAGAAGAAACTTTCTTCGTAGATGAGTTATCAATGATTGACTTGACAAAGGCCCTCCTTTCTTTAAGATAGTTTTGACCTTGGAAACCTCAGTCTTGGACTCTTTAGGATTCTCATTTGAAGGATTCTTTGGAAGTTTCCTTAGTCTTATTTCTTTAGGAACTTCCTTGGAAACCTCTTTTTATCTTCCACCTTGGTGGTATTTTGCTCCTTTTTCTGAGAGCGTGTGAAGACAACGAAAGATTGACTATTCATATCTTCTATAATTTCTTCGTATTCATCTTCTTCTTCTGAATGGTACTCGAAGAAATGATTATTACTTTCTCCCTCAGGATCTTCAACTTCAGGTTCAGATGTTCCAGAATCTGGCTCTTCCTCATCAACCTCGATGACTTCAACTTCATCATCACTTTCTTCAATGACATCACATTTTGAGTTAGTTGTGGGAGCTGCTTCAATAGCAAGCCTCGTCGGAGCACCTACAATCCTGGATTTGTTGGGAACGTAGCCTTTTCTTGGGATGTCTTTGTAAGGAGTAGGTTTACTACTTTGAGCAACTTGCTTTTTCAAAGCTAGCACATCATTAGCCAACTTAGTGAGTATAGCTTCTGAAGCATTGGGGGTTTCTTGACTCTTTCCCTTGAGGGAAGTTTTCTTGAATTTTCCTGCCATGATTAAGTCATCCTCAATTTCTATGGCCAAGGATTGAGCAAGTTCCAAAGTAGCCACTCTAGCCCTTCTCAGCTGATAGCACACTTCTGGTTGTTGTGCATTAATAAAGAAACATTTTTTTCCATCAAGGTTTGGATGAATCCCGACAGGAACTTTGTTCACCATTTTGTTGAATTTAGCCATGAAATTCCTCATGGGTTCTGTTGGCTCTTTCTTCACCTGAGATAGTTGGGAAAGAAGAGCATGTTCATCTTCTGCCATCTTGAATCGATCTTCAAACTTAGTTTTCATATCATTCCAATTTGTAATGCATCCATTTGGCAGATGATGAAACCAATCTGCAACAACATCATGCAATGTTTCAATGAAGAGGTGAATAGCAACATCTTCATATTCTACTGACAAAACAACACATGCAACAAAGAAAGTAGAAATGTGGTCATCTGGTGATGTCTTCCCATCTCCATCGAACTTGGGAAGAATCTTCCTCAATCCTCTGGGAGGTCATGTCGAGCTGGTAAGGCCAATGGGCCTATGGCATTTCCCCATGGTACATTGATTGCCATTTTGGGAAAGGTGGTATGCGAAGGTAAAACAACATGAGCAAGGACAAGTGCTTGACTGGTAGTGATTCCTTCCTTGCTTGCTCTTTCAGGACTTGATGCAAGGCTTGCAGATCTACGAGGTGTGTTCTTCTTTGGAGGAGATAACTTGAAACCAAAATTTCCTTGAAAGTAAAAAATGGGATCAGATCGACCTTTAGCTTTTTCTCCTCACGTAAACCTCTTTCCTTCCAGTTTGAAATCTTTATTGTGAAGGGATCACTGGCATGTTCTGATCAGCTCTAGCCTTTTCTCTTCACTCTCTTTCTTGAGCTATTTGTGCATGAATAACTCTAGCAACTCTCACGGCTTGATCTTCTTCGTTATCTAGTACTGATGTGGTGAGATGAAAATGATAGTTATTCATGCACTTTTCCCAAATAGCTTGCCTCAAATATGATGATATGTCTTCTTGAGTATCTACAAAAACAAGATTTGGTTGCAAGATAGGTGGGTTACCTGTAATAGTCATACAAATTATTACCTTGGTGGAAGAGGACCGCATCGGTGAACAATGATCAACACGTGTCCAGGAGGTCTTCTGGCCACAAGTGTGGGTGCTCTTCTTCTAAGGTCTTCAATGTAGATTTCTCTGTCAATGGCTCTATCAACAACCACAAATTACTACAAGATTTCATGGTTTTCCCAAGCTACATTTAGAAGGATGGCAACAATGTCTCCTTGAAAATATTCATCAGGCACAAGGTTCAGTTGAAGAACTGGAGCTTGTGCAGAGGGGATAGTCATAAAGATTTAACCAAGCACTGGTTAACGATTTCTGAATCCCCAGTAGAGTCGCCAAAAACTATTAGCATATGGATTTGCACACATGCAAATGACATGCAACAGTGTGGGAACGAAGTCCCTCCTCAATGAAGGTGAGGCTGCCTTTATTGAAAACCAAAACTGTATTTACATCTGTACATTCAAAATTGTATGTGGGGGGTGTTTTAGAACATCAATGGAAAGAAAAGTGAATGAGGGAGATGGAATGGAATGAAGGAAAGGAATGGAATGGAATGAATTGAAAGAACATGCAAGAGTTAGGTAAAACAGAGCCTAATATTGCATGAAGAAGAATGGCGAATAACTAAAACAAATAAAATGGAGTTTGAGTTAGCTAAACAAGAATGAGTAAAAGGGAACACACATGAGCAAGTAAATAATCAGAGCTTGATCACTGTGAACTAGGACAACAGATTAATAACGTTGACAATAAGATCAAAGACAATATTTGCATGCAAGATTCAAACATCTAACATCTAATGAACATAAGAACATCAAATGTTACAAGAGACAATGAATGAGACACAAAGTTCATATTTCATTAACTCCAAAATGTCTTCACAAAAGAACACAAAGTTCATTTCCTTGAAACAAAGCTTGCACACAAAAGCATTTTCTTCTCCTCTCTCAAAGTCACCCTTACAAATGAGCCCCTGACTTCCTTTTATAACCCAAAAGTTGGTTACAAAGTAGTTAGGGTTTTAAATGATCATTAAATAGGGCACTTAAGTGACTTTGAATTTTTCAACCAACTTTATTAAAAAAACTAAAAATAGAAACCACTTAAGTTTCCTCAAAAGTGAATTCAAAATAACATCATTTAAAATACCACTTTCAAAACATTCACAAAAAACCAGTGCCTTATCCATTGGGGTGGGGTCCACCTATCTCAATCGTATGAGAAATGGACTCTCCCACCCATGAGAAAATATAGGAAATCATCCTACTATGTTGTTGGAAAAACAAGGATCCTGATTCTTTGCCAATTCATAAGACTTGAGCTTTTGTAGTGTCTGATGCATCTTCTCTTCTTCTGGAAAACAACTCGGGAGAAGACCAGCCTCACAAAGTACCTACATTTCAAGAATCTTACCTGGTATGGTATGCAGGTCTGCAACTTTAGATTGGATTTCTTCGCAAAGATGTTTAATTCTGAAACATTGATCCATAGAAGAAGTGGAAAAAACATCAACAGGAGTATACATTTCATGTATCAATTTTGTAAACTGCTCCACCAGGTGTTGTACTGAATTCCTTTGGTTGTGTTCATTGATGAAGGTGCAAGTAATCTCTTCGATGAAGACCTGAATGGAAGAGAGTGTGGTATAGGCTTCATTGCACAAACCATCAAACTGAATTACCAAATCTTCTAGGATCATTTTCCTGGACTTAGCATGATTTAACCATAGAATTCATGTCATGCGATGATCAAACTCAAGTATTCCCTCTGAAGCCAAGAAAGTAGATTCCATGTGGGTGAGATCCTGAAGAGTTGGAAAAATCTGATCCAGTGTGATTAATTCTGTAATGAGGCACTCCTTGAATGGAAACACTGGATCAAGGTAGGCATAAATATTCTCAGATATTTTTATCACTTCAGCAATTGTTTTCAACCCACCACTTTCTATCTCAGAAACCCATGACCTTAGAGTGTGTCCTAGAGTGATCACATCTTTTGATTGATTGAGAATTTCTTGATCTGGGATAGCCATCATTTCTGGAACAGGAAAAGAAGACTCAATTGGGCTGATCAAATGTTGAACATATGAAATCAACTGATTCTTTTCTTCCTTGAGTTGGGAAATTTGAGATTTGTATCTCTCCAACCTTTTAAGCACACTATTCATTGAATCCTTTTCCATAGCAACATCACTTTCAAAAGTGGTCTTACCAAGGGCTATCTTGGATACTTCATAATCAGGTGACTTGTCATGTCCCCACGATCCTTCTCAGTAGTAGGAACTACAATTTCTACAAACTTATCTCTGCTATCATCAATCACTACTCTGGAGAAGACCTTAGGATTTTTGGGCACAACTTTATTGGAGAGGGTAGAAAGAGACTCCAAATCAATGTTGGCCACTTTGACCAATCTCTTTCTCTTTTTTATTTCAGAGTCAACCCAGGTCGGTGTTTCATTCATTAATTCGACACAAAAATGTTGAGAACTGGAAGAAAAATCCTCTTTGCCTTTTTCATGACTAAAACCAGTAGGCAGTGGTTTTGTGGCCTCAATCCTTGGTGAAGTAGCATCTGCAACACATTCTTGATTATCCTCATGTTCTTGTGGAATATCCTTAACACCTGGATGTTCAGAAGAATTAGATATCTGTACTACTGGGATTTTCTTGGATTCTGGTGTATGACATTGATGATTTGGATCTTTGGTAGGTCTATTGGAACTCTCAGTGATGTGAATAGATGAGTTTGGGGTAGAAATACCAGAAACACATTCTTTTCCTTCCCGAAGATGCACACTCTTTACCGATCCTTGAGACACTGCTTCTTTATTAGGGATAGGTTTGGGTAACCACCAGATTTTCCTCTGAGATGCATGTGATGATGTTGGTGGGGACTGGTGTGAAGAAGTTTGCACCACCTTTTTCTGTGTCACTCCTCCTTTCACTGGAAACCTCTGTATTTCTGACATATGTGCCTGAAATGGGAGAGGATTGGCTATCTGATTCTCATACCACTTCATAGTCCTTTTTAACACAGGTTGATTTATAACATCTAGAGAAGTTTCATCTCCTCTACTCCAATCAATACCAGGGAGTGGAGTGAAAACTATCTGATCATAGGCAGGATCCATAAGATCAATTCCACTATCAGCAAGGGTTAAGGGAGGATCCCTCAATCCATAATTCTCTATCTGAGCCAGTGTGAGATGAGAAAATTGTCATCATCTTACCTCCCTATCATCCGCACATTCTGCCCAATAGTCTTCTATGTTTTCCTTGTGCTTATATCTTGCCCCTAGAGATTTTTCCATGGATCCTTTAATATCGAATTGAGCCCTGCTTGTGAAAGGATGTATAGTTATGAGAGAAAATTATTTTTCCATAAGTTTTGCACTATGATAATTTGGACATTTGTATTCCTCAATCTGAATTGGGAAATGAATGCCTTCTTTGCGTTTATCCACCAATAGATAATGGATTTTGAAAAGTTGACGTGAGAGTTCCATCAATGCTATTTTATCACTGACATATTTAGGAAGTCTGTAAGGAGCTCCCACAAATCCATCAACTCGTATATAGGAGTAAGAGGGAAACTGGATAAACCAAGTTCCCCATTGTTTTATCACCACCTTGGCATCTTCTGAAAATATTTCCTCTGGGTTTCTTCTTAGTGACCGGATTATATAGAATAAGAAAGCATCGTTTACCCTCCGGAAATGGTGAGAACCATTCTTGAACTCCAGCTGTGGGTAAAAATGAAAAACACTATTCTTGTCAGGACCCATTGTACCTCTAGTTGTTAGCCCTGAAAATATCCTCCTTCTCACTACAACATAAATCAAATATGAAGTCATGATAAAATGACTTATCATCCTTACCTCAATCAATTTCTTATAGAGAGTATTGCTAACGATACTTGCCCAATCAATGAACATCTTTGCATCAAGAATGATACAAATGAACTTGTACATCCAAGGATGAAAATTTTTTGGCAGAAGGAAGACCAAAAACCCTGCTGAGGAGAGTAATCATATCCCCTATTTCTTCATGAAACTCTACCCGAAACAACTCTTTGGGAATTCTTGAAGTGTGAGTCTTTGGTTTGACCAACCAATTTTTACCAACCATCTTCGACCATCTCAGAGGATTTTCATCCCAGAACTGTTGTGTCGATTCTTGTGTGATGTCAACATTTTCTTCATGGAGTGGAACTCTTAAAAAATCTTCCATATGATCTAGAGAATTGAAAAGAAAAGGTTCATTTCTATCATTAAAAATTTCCCGACAATTAGGATAAAAATGTTCAGCACAAGCCAGGATAAATTCAGGGTATTTGGATACAAAATTTATTAATCTGAGGACAAGCCACCAAATCCTCTAATGTAGGAGAATAAAGACTCAATAATGGGTCTTGGTACAAATGCTGAATCAATGAAATAAATGGGATTCATTTATTCCTATAAGTTAAGTGAGATAAGATTTGACTCTCCAACCTTTCGTTAAGCATGACTCTCTCCAATATTTTACCATGGAGATGGAGATCTCTTTCAAATAGTTGTCTTACCAAGGGCTATCCAGAATACTTCATAATAAGATTATCATGCGTCCATTGTCCTAAAATAGCAGGAGAATTGGTACCATTAGACTGTATGGCTTATGATCAATGCACTACGCTTCCAAAAATAAGGATATGTTAGGAACCACTTTGATTGGAAGAATCAATTGTGATTTTTCAAATCAATGTTGGCTTTCTTTCCAATCTCTTGATTTTAGAGGTCAATCCAGGATACATTCAATGCAAGCATGGGCAGAATTTCTCACTGCTACAAGTTATGTCGAGACAGCGTGGGGAAGTCCTCTTTGCCAAGAAATCATTGGACACTAATTCCAAGGAAGATGGATTTATGTTCTCTAATTTTTCAAGTAGTTGATAAGATAATTCTGAGATTTTTCAATTCTTGTTGTAATATCCTTAATTAGATGTTCAAATTGTAATTATTGGGATCTTTCTAATCAGGAGTTGGTCATGGATTTGGTCTCTGAACCCCTGATCAGGTGTATCTTTTAGGGTCTATTGGAGTCTTAATTCTAATTCAGATAATTTTGGGGTTACCAGTAATGGCATGTTTTTTCTTTCCCCTTGCCCAAATGATGCACACTCTTTATGAATCCTCATGCAAGCAATAAAATTTCCTTTATGCATAGTGTTTTAACCACCCTTTACTGCAAGTGTGATGCATTAATGATCTTCTGGTGACTGGTGTGATTTATTTTATGCCAGGTTTGGTTTGTGTCACTCCTCCTTTAGCTGATAAGTCTATTGAAATTTCTGATCATATGTTCTCTTAAATGGTTTGAAGTGGTGTTTCTGATGTCTCAACCACTTCATATCCTTTGTTAACATGGTGCAGGATTGTCCACCCTCATCCATTGCTCATCTCCTCTACTCCAATCAATACCAGGGAGTAGCAGTGATCAACTACCTCTGATCATAGGTAGTATCCATAAGATCAATTCCATTATTGGCAAGGGTTAAGGGAGGATCCCTCAATCCGTAATTTTCTATCTGAACCATTGTGAGATGAGAAAATTATCATCGTCTTACCTCCATGTCATCCGCACATTCTGCCCAATAGTTTTCTATTTTTTCCTTGTGCTTATATCTTTCTCCTAGGGATTTTTCCATGGATCCTTTCATACTCAAATTGAGCCCTTCTTGTGAAAGAATGTATAGTTATGAGAGACAATTAATTTCCATAACTTATGCACTGTGGGAATTTGGACATTTGTATTCCCCAATCTAAATTGGGAAATGAATACCTTATTTGGGTTTATCCACTAGTAAAGCAATGGATTTTAAAACGTTGATCGTGACAAGTTCCATCAATGTTATTTTATCACTGACATATTTAGGAATTTGTAAGGAGCTCCCACAAATCCATCAACTCGTATATAGGAGTAAGAGGGAAACTGGATAAACCAAGTTCCCCATTGTTTTATCACCACCTTGGCATATTCTAAAAATATTTCCTCTTGGTTTCTCCTTAGTGACCGGATTATATAGAATTGGAAAGCATCGTTTACCCTCTGGAAATGGTGAGAACCATTCTTGAACTCCAGTTGTGGGTAAAAGTGAAAAACACTATTCTTAGTCTAGGACCCATTGTACCTCTAGTTGTTAGCCCTGAAAATATCCTCCTTTTTGCGCTACAACATAAATCAAATATGAGGTCATGATAAAAATGACTTGTCATCCTTACCTCAATCAATTTCTTATGGAGAGTATTGCTAATGATACTTGCCCAATTAATGAACATCTTTACATCAAGGAGTATACAAATGAACTTGTACATCCAAGGGTGAAATTTTTTGGCAGAAGGAAGACCAAAAACCCTGCTAAGGAGAGTAATCATATCCCCTATTTCTTCATGAAACTCTACCCAAAACAACTCTTTTGGAATTCTTGAAGTGTGAGTTTTTGGTTTGACCAACCAGTTTTTACCAACCATCTTTGACCATTTCAAAGGATTCTCATCCCAAAATTGTTGTGTCAATTCTTGCGTGATGTCAACATTTTCTTCATGGAGTGGCACTCTTAACAAATCTTCCATATGATCTGGAGAATTGAGAAGAAAAGGTTCATTTCTGTCATTAAAAATTCCTTGATGCCCAGGATCATAATGTTCAGCAAGCTAAGACAAATTCAGGGCATTGTATGGAAACGGGAAATGCTTCCACTTGAGGTAAACCACAACGATAAAGCCTTTTTGAGAAAATAGTTCTCCCTTCTCATCTTACCATGTCACAGAACTGAACCATATCTAAGTGACCCATATCGGTATCCAAAATATTATCATATGTTGAATTTAAGAATGATGTTGGAACTAATCTTTGATATGCCTATTTTAATGCTGACTTATTGGAACGTTCACCCATTATGAATTTTTTTTAAAACCCGGAAAGTGAAAAGCAAACCAAGACACTGGAAAGGTGTCGGGTCTAAGTCTCCGACCACCGTTGCCATCGCAAGAATAATATGACTCTTTCTATTATTTATATTTATTTTAAATAAAAAGAGATTTAGTGGATAATGCCAAATTCAAAATGACCATACAAGAATATTGAGGCAAAGCTCAAATCACCATCTGAAAAAAAATACAATTTTAGATCATTGTTACACTTTCAACAATGTATTGAATCTTAAAAGCTCCTTATCATTATTATTATTTTTAAATATTCATAGTGTGTGTGAAAATATTTATTCACCCTTGACATGAGAAAGATATTGTCTCCTCAGAATGCTTAGCATCATGAATATCTCTTTCTTTTTTTAAAAATAAAATAAAAGAGATTTGCGTCAAAGTCCTATCAATTGTGCATGCATGAAATCTTAATTTAATCTTGTGACTTCATGGGAAAAAAGAGTTATTCCTCCTCTCACTATACACAAATTCTAAGTATCTGTTGTCTCTTCTGTAGGCTGCATAGAAGCTTCTAGTGATGTCTTCAAACTATTGCTGCTCCTGCGTGGGAGATGTTGTATCAAAAACAAACAAACAAAGCATACATGGAGATCTAACTATTTCTTCTCTTGTGTGGGAGATGTTGTATCAAAAAAAACAAAATGTTTCCTTTTTTATTTAGACTGTTATGTTGTCCCTCCTCCCACATGGATTTTGGTATTTATCTTTTCTCAAATGCATAAACCAATGCGTTGGAAATGGATCCCAAACTGGTTTTACCTCTTATTTCAAAAAAATGTTTTCTCTTGGGCTATGCATGGAAATATTTATTTGTTGTTGTTCCTTTTTCTGCTCAAGCATGGAGATTGCTGCACCAAAACAAAACAAAATAAAAAATGTTCCTTTCCTGCTCCCATGTGAAGATATTCAAGCTACTCCTTTATTCTACAGGTTATACATGGATTTCCTTATCTTCAACCAGCATGGGATCTGAATTCATGCATGGGGATATAAATTTTTTTTGCTCATGCATTGGGACTACTGCATCCAAACAAAACAAAAAAAACATCTGTTTTTGGACTGTTGTGGTCTAATTTTTTAAAAACTTTCTTTCCTTCCCAAGCGTGGGATCTGGATTGTTTTTACTTCTACTTGAATGCATGTGTGGATCTTCAACCATGCCTTCTTTCCTCCTGCGTGGACAGTCTTCTCCCTAGGCTGCATGGACAGTCTTATCCCTGGGCGTGAGCTTGGGTAAGTTAAATGCATGGTGGATTTCCTTTGTCCTACGTAGCCTATTCTTCTCCTTTTGTGTGGCACTACTGCAAAATATCAAATACAAACAAATATGCATAGACTGTGTTTATTCATTTCCTTGATTTCTTCTAACAGTTATATTTTCCTCTGCTAGAATTTGGAACTTTGACAAACTGTTAACACATGAATGCATGATGGATGGAGACAACTACCTGGAACTCTCAAGGTTGCCTAGCTCTAGCTAATGCTCATGCCAAGTTTCCATGTTAAAGTCGGATAGTGTCTGTAAAATAAGCTTTTCCTTCTCCAGGATCTGGATATCTGTAATATCTCCTTATTCCTCCTTCTTCCCAATCTCCTCTTCTCCTGCAACCTCTTGTAACTATCTCTTCATCAATTCTTGGATGATAGAAGCAAAATCAAAATTGTCTATGACAATTAGAAGTGGAAGAAAGATTTCCCCCAGCACTTGCTCACGACAGTTAGGGAGATTAATAAAAAGAATAAAAATTCTCCCGAGTTTATCAAACGACTTCTATTCAATATTAAAATTAATATTTACTAATTAAAAACCATAAAATTCAATAAATATTAATTTTATTAAATAACATGGTAAATATTAATTAAATAATTAAAATACAGTTTGTGGTGTAGTGGGAGGAGGGCTTATTCAAAAATAATGAAATAAAAACTAGAATGACTGTGAGAATAAGATGATTGCGATGGAGGAGAAAAATCATGCAAGATAACACTTTTGAATTTTATTTTTTAAAATAAAAGAACTCACATTTACTAATTTTGTGAAGTCAAAATTACCTGATAACACCGAGACAAATTTCTTGATTTGTTTCCAGTTTGTATCCATTTGGCCCATTAACAACACTCGTGGCACCATTGCTGAGGAACTAATTTATATTGTTGTGAACTGATTTGTGTTTCCGAGATTGATTTGTTGATTTATTTCTAGTTCGTATCCATTTGGATTGTCAACGACACTCGTGGTGCCACTACCAGGGAATATTTGAAGTATTTGAACAAAGGTGTATGCCTAAAGACCTTGGTAATGCTTTCTAGATATTTTAAAGTATAAATACACTGCCGAAACATCATTATTTTCTCAAATTTGTAAGAATTGTTAAAAATTGTGAGTTCTGAGTACAATATTTCAAGCTTATACATTTATTGCACTAGGATTTGTATCATCATTGATAAATTTGGCTAAAAGAAGAGTAGATCTTGTAAGATTTGCATGAATCTAGTATTGACAGACATTTGATAGGTCTTTCATAGTGCATTTGCACAAACTAAGGTTAAAATCCTTAGTGGCGACTTCATATTGTTTAAATTGTTTATAAATACCAGTGTCTTGAACATATATCAAGAAATATTTTTCACTAATATTTACAAAGCTAGAAGGAAGAATATATTTGTTTGTCAAGGACCTTAGTAGAAGGTTGTTTCTAGGAGTTACGAAAATCTAATTTTAGAAGGCAGAAGAATTTGGAAGGCTGTTGGAGATCAAGCATCAAGAAAAGAGATCTCCATTGGTGAAACTGATCATCTTGTGATTGAAGATTGTAGTACTTCCTCAAGTGCTTCTAAATCAGGTAGCCTCTTTGTTGAATTAAATTCTCCATCTAGAGAGAGTCCATCATCTGTATTTGAAATGTCTGCTTCTCAATCTTCCCTTATATTTTCAAAATCTAATAGATTTTTCCAAGAGACAGAGCCTATAGAGGGATAGTCATTCTGAAAATTGTATCCATGTACCACATAGACCCCTCACTCCTCATCATTTATGTTTCTCCTGTAAGATCACCTCCCTAGAATAATATGGCTCAACCTCCACCCAGACCTCCATTTTTCATTAATACTTTTGGTCCCATCAGTTTTAGAGGGGTGGCTGGCTATCCAAATGCTGTGCCACAGGATGTAAGAAACAAATTGGCTAAGTTTCAAGGAAATAATGCAATAACTGGTGATCAACACTTGAAACTCTTTGTCAATATGATGGTGGATTTCAAAATAGAGTTTGAAGATGTATACATTAAATTATTTATTCATACTTTAAAAGAAGATGCAAGGGACTGGTATAAATTTCTGCCAGATAGTTCCATTGACTCCTGGACAGAGATGAAGAATGCCTTTAGAATGCAGTATGGTTATAAATCAGACCCTAGGTTTCTTTTGTCAAAGTTTGAAAATATAAAAAGGAATCCTAATGAATCAGTGCATGATTTCAACACTAGATTTAACAAAACATTAAGAAGATTTCCTGTTAATTTGAGGCCATGTGATGAATCGTGTCTAATAAATTATTCAAATGCATTTGATAAGAAAGTTGCTTACTATTTGAGGGATAAGAACCCTGGGACTTTATGGCAGGCCTTTACCATGGCTCTGGAAATTGAGAACAACATCAAAGTAGTTAGAAAACCTCCTAAGAGGGAGGGTGTTAAAATGATCAACCCTGAGAAGCCTCAATCAAGTAAGGTAGTGGATTTTGAGGAAGTTGTAAGGACTTTGGCTGGGGCTGTCAAAGAAATATCTTACAAGATTTCCAGGGGAAAAAAAGGAATTGAACAAGGTCCTCAGGGTCAGCATAGGCAAAAAGGATAAGATAGACTTATGAATCATCCTAGAAATGATCAGAGGCCTGATGAAAAAGGTAAAGGACTCATGGGAGCTAGACAACCCCAAGCTAGGGAGAATAGAGTAGTGCCTGATCCTCTAAATTCCAGAGTTGTTGTTGAAGAGACAAATCAAATGGATTGGTGTGAAAAATGCTTCTTACCCCACCTGCCATGTGAAGTAGATCAGAAAGTTTAAGAAGTCTATGATGATGATAACACTTATGATGATGCATGCATGGTGGATTCCTCTATGACTTCACAATAGGAGACAACCTCAACTGAGCTGATAAGTGCCAAAACTGCTAAATATTTCTGGGATTTCATTCACCAGGTATTACCTCTTCCTCCCACTCATTCTTCTAAAATTGATATGGTGAAAGCTTTTGAACTTCCTAATAATTATTTTGAGTACCTAAGATCTCTAATGATTGAGAAGTATGATGGAGGGATACCTTCTGAGGAGGATAGGTAGTTTTAATGAATGTTGTGGTTGGCCATGAAAAAGATATAATACCAGTAAGTAGGATTGCCAAAGGGGGAGGGCCTCAGGCCAAACCAAAAATTCCAGTGCTTACCAGTATCCCAAAAGAGACTCCAAAGAAAGATACATCTGGAAAATGCCTTGTTGTCTCAAGTAGAACTTGTGTCCCTCCCTATGCTCAGACTGTAAAAAATCCTTGTACCATCAAATGAATTTGTAAACCTCCCTCCTAAACATTGCATTACCCAAATATGTTCCTTATGACATAGCCCAAATTTTGAGTGAGATTAAGATTTATGTTCTTATTGTTGATTTCCTTAGAATCCCTGAGCATAGTGACAGAGCATTTGAATATTTGGGGTTTAGAGAAGAAAAAGTCACCCAAGGAAGAAATGTTAAGACTCCTCCTACCATTTTAGAGTTGAAAAAACCCCAAGTACTGGAGGAACCAGGTGAACCACCTGAACTTTACTTGGGAACATCTTTGGTTGAGTCTCAATTAAATGTTGATCCATTTTTTACAACATTGATTATTAAAGACAGACTGATGCACAATTGTATGTTTGATTCTAGAGCATCATGCAATGTTATGCCTCTGAGAAGTCATGAATGAATTGAACATTAAAGTGACAAAACTTATGGAAAGTGTACTACAATGGATTCTAGAGAGGTGCCTCTTGTAGGATGTGTAAAAGGTTTGGTGGTACAACTTGTAGCTTATCTAGGTAAGAACTTAAAACTTGATGTTGTTGTCATTGATTGCCCTACCAAATGGGGCATGTTGTTATCAAGAAAGTGGGCTACAAGTGTTGGTGGAAATGTTCAGATGGACATGTCTTATGCCACCATACCAATTGAGGGAAACCTTGTGAAGTTACCTGGTGAAAAGAAGATGTTATATCTTATTGAGGACCCCAACAATGCTTCTTATGAAGTATTGCATGCATATATTGATATTGATAACTCTATGAGTTATGTTGCTTTCAAGGAATATGAAATTGATCAATGCAGGTATCATGAGAAGGATTATTTTCCTGAGACTTTGACGTTTGATGCACCCTCGAAAGATGTTAGAAAAATTGACCTAGGTACAAAGGAAAAACATGAAGAAATATGTTTAGATAGCGACTTGGATGGAAAAGAGAGGTAATCATATGACGAGTTGTTAAAAAAATATCAGAACTGCTTAGCATGGTCATATCTAGAATGACAGGCACTTGAATCATTTTCTTGATTGTATTTCTTTGAATCAGGATGCTACTCCATTTGTACAGTGTATAGTTCTTTGTTTTCATTCTACTTTTTTGTTTTTGTTCATTCTGGTCCTAGGTGACCTGGTTTTGCTGGTTTCTTGGTTCATTTTTTGGAGGATGGTTATGGTTGTTCTACTCTACAAGCTTATTATTTGACTCCATTGCCCAATGGTCTATTTTTGGCACTTGGTCTTGCTATTTGTTCTTGTGGCACTCATAGGGAGTGCCCATCCCTGAGTTGGAGCCAATGTTGGTGCTCAAATTAGTCTCACCCCGTTTGTCATTGAAATTACTCAGTTTGTAGCCGCTGTCATGTTTTCTATCTCCCCATGTTGGTGCTTGAAGACTCTATCCTCCATTTGGTTGACATGATCAGTCCCTTCCTGGTCGAGGATCACTTAACAAGGTCCAGAATTTGTTTTTTTCATTTCTTTGTCCATCTGAAGGAGTCTGTAAATTGGGTGGAAAACTTCTAGCTGATCCTTTCCTTCCATTTTCTTCAGTCACATTTTGTTGTCCCTGTCATTTTTTGTCCCAAATACCTGAGGAAAACATATTGGATGTAGCTCAGAGGATCATGTTTGAAACTTATAAAATCTCCAAATTCTCTGCGTCCTTGAAGAAAAATTCATCTCCAAGCTCAAATGGTGGTTTTCCTACATTTTTATGGTTTGAAGGGTGAGTTTTCTCTAACAAATTTACATCTTTGCATCAGTGGAAACGTGGCCCTTTTTTGGTTGGATGTGGCTTGACTCAGTGGAGGCACTCTAAAAAATCTATGGCTCGCTTCAACCCAAAACTTGTCCACCATGGAGGAATGACACTTGTTTGAAAATTCACCTTTTGGTTTAGCCTTGGAGTTGCACCGGTGGGACACATGGAGGATTCCACTACTTTTCCTGGACTTAGAAAAAAATTACATGCAGCCAATAAGAGTTTTTTGGCAAGCCATGAACATGTGGTGGGCTAACACTAATTTGAGGATCTGCCTCAGGGTCCCACCTTAAAAATTATGATAGGGGGATAGGTGGAGGCTTTCGTAGACTCTAATTTATACTTCAACTCTTCAAAGCAACTTTTTAAGGCCTAGGACATGTGGTGAGCTTGTGCTCATTCAGGGTCTCCGCTCTTGGGAACTATCTTGAAGTTGAGCCATAAAGACACATGGAGGTTTCCGCCAGGCCTTCCCTTCCCTTAGAATTTTTAAGCAACTTCTTAAAGGGCCTGGGACATGTGGAGGGACTACACATGTTTAAGGACTGGCCCCTGAGTTTTATTTTGAAGAAGCACCAGGAGGATACTTGGAGGCTTCCACTCACTCTACCTTTTTGCTTCGACTTTTCAACGGCTGAAGGAGACTATCTCAGACCTTAGACACATGGTGTCTTCCCCTGAACCTTCAAATTTTTAACAAACTCTACCAAATTGAGACATGTGTTGAGCATGTGCTTGTTTAAGGTCTCTATTGTTTGAGACCATCTCAAAATGTGTCACATGTTGAACAGGGCGGGGAAAATGGAGAAATGGAGCTTTGGGGTTATTTAAGGTTTTTTACCTTTTGTAAAAGGGATAAAATTTTAAGTTGAAGCACGGCCCCGACAGGAAAGTAATGCCAGCATTGAATAGTCAAAAATAGAGGTGTGGGCCCACGGGGAAAATGTGGAATTTTTTCCTTTTTGGAAAATTGAGTATAAAGTGAAAAAATGAAGCGCAGGTCCTGCTAGAATCCACATTAGAAGCTAAAGGTGGAAGGGCGAAGCTACAGGGAAAATTTGGAAAATTTTCATTTTTTCCAAAAATGAGGTAAAATAGCAGAATTGAGCTGCGATTCCTCTGGGACCCATATTAGGACAGATGTCAAGCCCGTTTTCTAAGGGCGGAGGGGCGGATAAAAAATGTCAAAATTTTACTTTTTTCCAAAAAGTTATAAAATGTCAAATAGTCCTCCCACGCCCGTTTCCAATCACATTTTGCCATGTGGAGGGCTCAAATTAAAAGTTGAAAGGAAAGATCAATGGTAGTTGTGCATTTCATTTGATTTTTCTGCCATTGAAGCTCCAGGGTGTTTGGAGATGCATTTTTTGCATCATTCTTCATCATTTTTTTGGAAAATTTATGTCGTTTTGGTCTGCAAAGTTCAATTGAATCAATTTGACACCTCAATTTGATAAATCTGAAGTAATTTTGAAGTGGATTTTTTCTTGAGCTCGTGTAAAAATGCAAAATTCTAGATCCAGAAGTTATAGAGTAAAATTTTAGAGGGAAAGGAGGGGAAAATGATGAAATGATGAAAGTGCAGGCACAAAAGGTGAGAAAGGCGTTGCCTTGAGAGCAAAAAGGGATGACCTATTAAGTCCAGCTATGCAGAGGCTCTGACAAATGATTAAAAAGGGGATTTATCAGATGGAAGAATTAGAATGATTAAAGGGACTCCTGAAAAGTTGTGGCATGGCATCCTAGTCATTAGTCGAGGGCCCAAGAAATGTGATCAGTTCACAATTGGTCCACCTGGAAGATTTTGGATCTGAATTTGTTAAACGTCATTGTTTGAAACAAATTGGTAACAAGCAAAGGTTCCTTAAATATTCTTCTCTGTTGGGGGGAAATTTGAGTTGGAACAAATGTATAAATGCAATGAGAATACTCTTGCAAATGGTCAGAGTTTGAATTCTTGAGAAAAAAATTGAGAAAGCCATCTTTCTGAGAAACCAAATCTGAGATTACCTGGTATTTTCTTTTGTCTTGTATTTCCTGTCGTGTGAAGTTGGTTTCACATGTATAGCCATTGACAAGAACTGAGATTGATCTAGAAGCTTTCCCCTACTACTGAATCTAAGGAATTTTGGAATTAATTTGTGTCTAATCTCTAGCAATTTTGTGTTTACTTTGTTTTCAAAATGTGTGAAAATAGTTTCTTTCATTCCTATTACAATCTTACATTGAAATTTTTGTGAAATCACGCAGGATCTCATCCCTGTGACAGTCTAATGGTATTTGTAATTTAATTTTAGAATATGCCTTCATCTTGGATGAGATAAACAAATTTAAAATCAATTCACTATCATTTGTTGATAAAAATTGTATGTAAGTCTTCAGGTGTATCTTAAGCATGAATAATAAGAAACTTTAGTGTTTAATTGATTGTTCTAATTTGAAAATTCATGTTGGAGTCTCAAATATTATGTGAAAATGTGCTGATCTATGCCTCCATTAAAGCACACCTTCTAGTTGAAGGAACGTCTTAAGTGTTTTGAAGCTTTATATTGTTGAAGTTATTCATTATTTTGAAGTCCCTCAAAAGTTCTGGTATAATTAGATTTATCCTGCTTCATCTCCCACCAAAATCATTTAAAAACCATTGATCCACCCTAAACTACCCCTGTTTTCCTTGTGTATCAACAAAGGAAAAAAATCTACTTGAAAAGATATGCAGAACAATCATGATTTCTTAATGTCTTCAATAACCTTAGCCTTGTGTTGAAAATATCTCGATCATTTAGAAGTGAAAACTCTTAAGAGTTAAATCATCGAGCATTGACCGTATTTTTCAAAGGTTCTCTTCATAGAATTTTTGTAAAAGAAGGATATCGCCATCTTCTTTTTCAAATAGAGGTTACACTAAGGGTCCTCTCACCCTAGTCGAAGAGGCATGATATAAAGTAGTGAGGATAGGTCAAATACTCTTAAAGGTGCTATCCATCTCTCCAAAAATATGAGTGACAAAGGGTCAGTTAGATCTCATCCCTAGATAAAAACCATCACACATTATGATCTATCTGCCTCTAAGCTCCCTGTCGAATCTATGTTGTTGCTTGGCCTGAAAAGGAGAACGAATTTGGATACCAACACCATTCATCTACCCATTCTTGTGAATCACACTCAGTAGGAAAAAAATCGATACAAGATGTAAAAAACACACTAATTTTCTTGTCCATGTGGCCAATGAAGTAGAGTCTGAGATACAAAATGACTGCATATCATTAGACCCTATAAGTGTCATAAAATCCTTGTAGTTAGCAATTAGTTTTTCCTATATCAACAAAAAATATCTACGAACTTTGTAATTTTTTTGAGAACCTCAGGCCATGTTGTCAATACACCATTCCACTATACTATTTACATCTTTCAATTAAGCACCATATGTGTACTTCAACACTTCTCTTACAAGATCTCTTTTCACACATGCCCCTATGCCGTCATGCTCTCCTTTTCAATGTCAAGCCTTTGTGAAACTACAAATATGTTGCACACCCATCTTGACATGTATCCTTCTCATCCAATAAAAAATTCTTGCATTATTAAACTAAGATGTGCAATTATCTGACCATATACAATGTTGATTGAAGCAGATGTACCAATCAAACAAATTTCTAAAAATTTGTTGGAAACACCCTTACACAAATTTAGCAGAATGAGTATGATCATCACTGATATAAAAGTGGTACTATCTTTAAAAAAATAAATCATTCTCTATACTGTCAGGAGAATGTATAAATGTTATATGTACAAAAATGACAACTTGTACTAAGTTGTAATATTGCGATTGAACCTCCATTTATGGTTGCAATACGTAATTCTCTACAAAATTGATCATTGAAATAATAATACTAATAGGAAATGTCTCCTTTCATATCTTGAATTGTTCATCCAACCATTGAGATTTGTGTGTATTCCTAGCGTACTCATAAAATTCCTCCTTTAAATTTCTCA